>CAJHNH020001041.1:0-49102 GCA_905116865.2 Candidula unifasciata
AAACAACTAGTAATTCATTCAGTGTGTTTTCAGTTACCTGTTTTCATCAAGTGACCTAGGATGTTGTTGTTTTTCTTCTGCTGCTTCTTCTCCTCCTTCTCATCATATCCTTCTTATTCTCCTCCTCCAACTCCACCTTCTTCTTCTTCTGCTGCTTCTTCTCTTCTTCCTCGTTCTATCCTTCTTATTCTCCTCTTTCACATCCACCTTTTTCTTTTTCCTGCTCGTCCTCCTCTTCTGCTGCCTCTCCTCCTTTCTTTCTCATTCTTCCTTCCTCTTCTACTTCTCCTCCATTTTCGGTCCCTTCTTCTTCCCCCCCCCCCCCTTCTTTCTCATCTTTCTTTTGATTATTATTATTATGTTTGTAAATTACGGTACTGGTACATTTTGCTGGGTTGTGAGCGTTTGTGAATAAA
This sequence comes from Candidula unifasciata, assembly GCA_905116865.2. NCBI lineage: Eukaryota > Metazoa > Mollusca > Gastropoda > Stylommatophora > Geomitridae > Candidula > Candidula unifasciata. Next base: position 417 of record CAJHNH020001041.1, read on the forward strand.
GGTGGCGTGTCGAAGAAGGTTAACAAACAGAGAAAGTCGCTTTAGAATCATAGAGGCCATGGATAGTTTGTGTAAACCTGCATTAATGGATCAGTATTGGTTCACAGACAAGTGCCAGACCTCTGTTTGAACAGACCAATCGGTCACGACCAGTGATGTGGTCAGCATCATACCGGCCGACTGTCCGGTACACATTTTAGCCTGGTTCAACCTGGCAACTAAATCAATAGGAAAAGCAAATAAAATCCCACCCCGATAAGGATTTGAGCACAGGACCTTTGAGACAGCTGGCCACGGCTTCCTGTATGTGCATGTGTTTATGTATATATGTGCATGCATGTGTGTATGTATGTAACAAGTTCATCTCTGGCCTTAATTGGTATCGCCATGGGGTTGTGATTCCCATGTATCCCTGTAGCATAGGGCCTGATGTTGGAAAAGGCACACTTGACATCACTCTCCATATTAAGCTGGCAACGTTCTTTTGTTTTCATGACTGTTAAAGCTGAATACCTGGATTTTAACGTACAAATGCATTCAGGCCTAGAGACTACTGGTCTAGAAATGCAGAAAGGTTCCACAAGAGAATGTCCACTCTACGGACAACTGATAGACCTCCTGTGGTTAAATCAGCTATTGAAAAAAAAGTCCATTCTCCGTGGTTTAACCATCTTTTAATCGCAGATGTTCCATACTCGTGGACTCAAGGAACGAGCTTTTATCGGACAAGAGTCGCCCCACAAGTTCACAGCAGTCTTTGACAGAAACTCCCTACCTCAGGATGAAGAGGCTTGCACTCAACTTCTGATCATGAAGGTCAGCAGAATTGTGTTGCTTTTTTATTTGTCCCAAGACAAAGTATTGCCATGTATGGGAGCACTTGGACATTGGCTTCTGTAACTTGGGTGTTATGAATAAGGTTTAATAATTCCAAACTGTCCAGCCAAACCTATTAGAAAGCAATGACAAATTCAAGGATTTTTTTTTCTTCATGCGTACTTGGGATATAAGGACTAGACCTATATTTTATAGACCAATCGGCGGGTGATGTAGTCAACATTACGCAGGCTGCCTTTACTTCCTAGGACTTTACCTGGTACCCACTGAAGGTTGAGTCGACCGTAGGTTCATAAAAATGCTGGGAAAGAGTAAGTTCATACAGCAACTAGAATATCGTGAGTTTCAGTAACAGTTGGGATAGAGTAGGTTCGTATAGCAACTAGAATAGCCTGAGTTCCAGTAACAGCGGAGATAGAGTAATTTCGCATAGCAACTAGAATAGCGCGAGTTTCGGTAACAGCTGAGATAGAGTAGGTTCGTTTAGCAACTAGAAAAACGTTGGTTCCTGTAACAACTGGGATAGAGTAGGTTCATGTAACAGCCTGGATATAGTAGGTTCAGCTGAGAAGCAGAAGTAGTCGCTATGTCAAAATTCAACTAACAAAGAAGGTTAACAAACAGAGAAAGTCAACAAACAGAGAAAGTCGCTTTAGAATCATACAGGCCATGGATAGTTTGTGTAAACCTGCATTATTGGATCAGTGTTGGTTCACAGACTCTTGTAAACGACGGACCGCAGTGGTTCTCATGGTCGTTTTTGTATCACTGCCGGCCTGTCCGGCTGCATGTTTGTCTATCTACATGCATGTGTTTCTCGCCTGTCTATCTACATGCATGTGTTTCTCGCCTGTCTATCTGCATGCATGTGGTTATCGCCTGTCTATCTACATGCATGTGTTTCTCGCCTGTCTATCTACATGTCTGTCTTTCTCTTGCTTGTCTGCCCACCTGTTTGTCTAGTTGCCTGTTTGACCAATATCTGTCAGACTGCTTGTCTCTTTGTCTGTCTGATGTTTGTCTGTCCCTCCGACCGTCAATGCCTGTGTGCGTCTATTTCATTGTTCACCTGTCTGTCTTTTTCTTTTAGCTATATCTACAGGAGATACCGCACCAGAAATACCATTTAGAATAGCACTGGCATCTAGTGCCTTCAATAAACTGTCTAACATCTGGAAATCAAAGACACTTAGCAAACACACAAAACTCAAGATCTTCAATTCTTGTGTGATTCCAGTACTAACCTATGGATGCGAGAGCTGGAAATCAACTAAAACTCTAGACACAAAATTAGACAGTTTTGAAAATAAATGCCTTAGAAGAATACTAAATTTCAAATGGTCAGATTTCCGAACAAATACACAAATAAGGCAAGAATCCAGGCAAGAGTATGTGTCTAATTTTATACGAAAACGCCGCTGGAACTATGTCGGCCACGCCCTTAGAATGGATAAATCAAGACTTCCTTACCAAGCCCTCATTTGGACACCACAGGGGAAAAGATCTCGTGGAAGACCAGGGGAAACCCTACGTAGAACTATCATCAGGGAAGGCTCGCTCATGGGCCACTCAAACATCCAAGACCTACAACGGATTGCAACGAACCGCCATGCATGGAGAGTCATGACCTCTGCCCTATGTGCCGCACTCGACACAAGAGGAAAGACTAACTAACTAACTAACTATTTAGTAGCGATTCTGTCATACCATTATCACTTCTATTCTACGGACATTCTAAACAATGTCAAAAGTTTATCAGTACAGTGCAGACCTGATAAGGAGAATTCACCAACAACTCAAGAAATGGTTCTTCTTATTAGAAATTCTTCTTATCCAGACAAGAGTTCGAGAAAGAAAAATTGAAGAGGATAAACAAATTGTTCTTCAGAACTAAAATTCGCAACATTCGAGGTCGCCTTAAGCGGTCTGTACTGTACTCCCCCCCCCCCCCCCCCCCCCCAATCCCGTTGTTCTCCATATTTCAGCCCCTAAACAGCACCACGCCAAGAGAACCGCCAGAAACGAAAACCGTCTGCGTTTAGAACATTCACGGCCATCTTTAGATATAGATGGGCGTGAGAACATTGTTGTCGTTGAAAATGACTGCGGGCAACTGTTTGAACATTTTCACAATCGATTTTTGTGTCGCGTTGACGCTTGCATGGCTGGTCATTGAAATACAAGCATCCAAAAAAGCATGTAAATGTTTACATGTCGAGTCACGCGTTGGCTCAACTAACTAAAAGCACAGGTTGGGAAATATATGTTGAATGCTTCTCGCTTTCTACACTGGCTGTTCTGCCTAACAAGGGCAGTTTATCGCCACTACCAGAAATATACAGCTTGCATTCTTTGATAATACTGGAATACAACGTAAACACTGCAAATCTTCTTCTTCTTCTTCTTCTTCTTCTTCTTCTTCTTCTTCTTCTTCTTCTTCTTCTTCGTTTTCTTCTTCTTCTTCTTCTGCTTCTTCTTCTTCTTCTTCTCTTCTCTTCTTCTTCTTCTTCTTCTTCTCTTCTTCTTCTTCTTCTTCTTCTTCTTTCTTCTTCTTCTTCTTCTTCTTCTTCTTCTTCTTCTTCTTCTTCTTCTTTCTTCTTCTTCTTCTTCTTCTTCTTCTTCTTCTTCTTCTTTCTTCTTCTTTCTCTTCTTCTTCTTCTTCTTCTTCTTCTTCTTCTTCTTCTTCTTCTTCTTCTTCTCTTCTTCTTCTTCTTCTTCTTCTTCTTATTCTTCTTCTTCTTCTGTCTTCTTCTTCTTCTTCTTCTTCTTACTTCTTCTTCTTCTTCTTCTTACTTCTTCTTCTTCTTCTTCTTACTTCTTCTTCTTCTTCTTCTTCTTCTTCTTCTTCTTCTTCTTACTTCTTCTTCTTCTTCTTCTTACTTCTTCTTCTTCTTCTTCTTACTTCTTCTTCTTCTTCTTCTTCTTACTTCTTCTTCTTCTTCTTCTTCTTCTTTCTTCTTCTTCTTCTTCTTTCTTCTTCTTCTTCTTCTTCTTCTTCTTCTCTTTCTTCTTCTTCTTCTTCTTCTTCTTCTTCTTCTTCTTCTTCTTCTTCTTCTTCTTCTTCTTCTTGAGGAGGATCTTTCCTTCTTCCTTCTTCTTCTTCTTCTTCTTCTTCTTCTTCTTCTTCTTCTTCTTCTTCTTCTTCGTCTTAGGAGGAGGAGGAGGATTCTCTTCTTCTTCTTCTTCTTCTTCTTCTTCTTCTTCTTCTTCTCTTCTTCTTCTTCTTCTTCTTAGGAAGGAGGCTTCTTCTTCTTCTTCTTCTTCTTCTTCTTCTTCTTCTTCTTCTTCTTCTTCTTCTTCTTCTTCTTCTTCTTCTTCTTCTTCTTCTTCTTTTCTTCTTCTTCTTCTTCTTCTTCTTCTTCTTCTTCTTCTTTCTTCTTCTTCTTCTTCTTCTTCTTCTTCTTCTTATTCTTCTCTTCTTCTTCTTCTTCTTCTTCTTCTTTTCTTCTTCTTCTTCTTCTTCTTTTCTTCTTCTTCTTCTTCTTCTTCTTCTTCTTCTTCTTCTCTTCTTCTTCTTCTTCTTCTTCTTCTTCTTCTTCTTCTTCTTCTTCTTCTTCTTCTTCTTCTGCTTCTTCTTCTTCTTCTTCTTCTTCTTCTTCTCTTCTTCTTTCTTCTCCTTCTCCTTCTCCTCCTCCTCCTCCTCCTCCTCCTCCTCCTCCTCCTCCTCCTCCTCCTCCTCCTCCTCCTCCTCCTCCTCCTCTTATTCCTTCTCCTCCTCCATCTGAGCGTTCACTGGCTGTAAACTTCGAAGGAAAGTTCTGGTCGTTCGTCTACTTCCAAATTTTGAACTTCATCTAGAATTTCTTTTTTTTTTTTTTTGCGTGCACATCAGTTTTACAGATGTGGCTTATTTGCAAGTAGACTGTTGATTCCCTGCCTCTCAGGCGATGCACTTGGCTTCCTACAATATGCTTGTTGAAGGGTTCATTGGGTCTATACCTTATTCTTCAAAACAGGAAAAAGAGGCGGAAAAAAGGGAAAAAAAAGGGGTGGGGGTGCAAATGGAGCCCTGGAACCCACACGGGAAACAATCGGAAATGATTTGTGCAAAAGAAGATTAGGGATTATAAGAGAATATTCTAGACAGCCATTTATCATGTTGTCTGTCCACAAGCGCAAATTATCAGAGTCAGTCGTTTCTGGAGCTTTATGTTCGTTAGTTATGCGAAGTTCTTGTCAAGGGAACGACCAAGAAGGAGATAAGCCCAGGTAAAGAGAGACAATCTTCTTTTTTAAAGGCATGAGTAAATATCAGCACACGAACTGATGGATCCCGCGGAGAATCGCGGGTTGTGGGGCATCTACACGGTAGGGCAGGGCAATGATGATGATGATGATGAAAAGATTTGTTGTTTCTTTGTTTGCAAGACAATTGTTTCATTTATTCGTTATGTTTGTAGCCAGTAGTTATTTTAAAAGTTTGTGTTCAAAAACGTATGTTACTTTATTATTCTCTCCGACCCTTTTTAGGACAAATAAAGACATACATGCAGACATATGGACTGAACGAACAAAGGAACTTTATTTTCAAAGGGTCACAAATTAGGCACACAGGCCTGTCTTACATTCGACCCTTCCAAACACCCATCGTTCACACCTCAGTTTTGTATTATCAATAAAGCATGTAATAATATGCATATTATGAATATCAAGTCAAAGGCAAAAGCATGGGTGGTAAAATGCATGCGCACGCTCGCGTGCGCACACACCCCCACCCCCACATACACACGCAAACCCATTCACTCACCTATACACATACATGGGCACCCAATACACACACACATACATACATACAAACAAACATACATACATACATACACACACACACAGTCACACTCTTAAAAACACACACTCTAAGACACACACACAAACAACCCGCAGCTATGCAGACATACGCAGACATACACACGCGTAGCCGCATAAAACGACACCTACAAACACACTCATATACGCACATGACGTACAGACAGATAGACATATAAACAGATACATAGACGAACACTGATAAATTTACAGATAGACATACTCATAGGCAGATAGTCAAACACTCTGATAAATAGACAGACATACATACAGACAGATATAAATACAGACAGGCAGATAGATATAAATTTATTTTCAAAGAGTCACAAATTGGGCACACAGGCCCGTCTTACATTCGGCCCTTCCAAACACCCATCTTTCACACAGAAGCTGTATTTTATCAGTAAAGTATGCTATGTTCATATAATAATATGCATATTTTGATATCAATGAACACGAAAAATAAAGCACGGGAGATAAAATATATGCACACGCAAACCCACTTACTCACACACATGATGCAATATAACAAACCAATGCACTTCGTACTTCTGCTAAGGCTATCATGTCGGGCGATGTAAATCAGCTGAAGGACATACTTGGGCGCAGTTCGAAGCCCAAAGAGTTAGTCAACTCCCAGGATCTCAGTGGCTGTACTGCTCTGCACGTCGCTGCCAGGTTTAATCAAGTGAAAGTGGCCGAAGTTCTTCTTTCGTTTGGGGCAGGTGGGCATTTTTTTAATCGCCGTTTTCCCTCATTCTCCGTGTTTGTTAAAATATTGTAATTTTGTTGTTGTTGTCCACGTGCTTACAAAGAAATTTCTATATTTACATTTCCGTAATCATCGCTAGGTTCTCGCCATCGTCATGGTTAGCACAATCAGCATGTACCCTGTCGATGAGCGTCTAAGATTACAGAAAACACTAATCTTTCACCACCGCCTTCTCTAGATTACGCCATCTAACTAATCACGTGACTTTTTGGATGGAGTCCCTCGAAAACTGGTTAGTGTAAGCCCTTTCCATGTGTTGCATTGTGGGACATTTAAATGTGCTTACAAAGTTCTGTGTTCTGAATGAATTCGTATTACAAATCTACAAGTGGATATTGTGAAGTGTATATACAAGATTTTCAAACTTTGCTGTTAGATTACAGCAATCTGAATTTAAATTCGCGGGCGACAGTCGTGTTGTGATGTGTGTGTCACTGTTTATAGTCAGTAGTTTGGATTTTTGGGAACTGGCTGTTTATTTTTTTTTTCTACTTTGAATGTGGAAAACTTACTTTTGGGGAAAACACAAACAGGTAATTTAGAAGCCAGATTTGGAGAATATCGACAGTTGTCAGGTGCAAACTATTTTGTGTTGGAAGAAAACTATTGCTTTCATTTTGATTTTGCATAAATGGTACAACTACACTGTGGATAAATTGTGTCAAGATATTTCGGAGCTCTGGGTAAGTGGATAAAAACAATATTTACTAACAAACCTCTCACAGCAAGTCACTCTTTGCCTCTTTACTAATTGTTGACTAACAGTATAATTATATGTAGTAGAAGTACACTAATAATATTAATCTTTAACCATTTGACTTATGCTTCGTGAACACTGGCTGTAAACGCTTGCTAAAACTTCTGGTTGTTCATCCACTTCTTTTGCATATGTGCAGCTGTACAGTCTGTGTTAATTTTTGTAAACTGACTTTTGCTTTGCGAACACTGGCTGTAAACTCTTGCGGAAACTTCTGGTTGTTCATCAACTTTTTATGCATATTTGCAGTTGTACGGTCTGTGTTAATTTTTGTAAACTGGCTTTTGCTTTGCGAACACTGGCTGTAAACTCTTGTGGAAACTTTTGGTTGTTCGTCCACTTCTTATGCCTATTTGCAGTCGTACGGTCTGTGTTAATTTTTGTAAATCGGCTTTTGCTTTGTGAACACTGGCTGTAAACTCTTGCGGAAACTTCTGGTTGTTCATCTTATTCTGGGCTTTAGTCTTGTTCCAGACAGTTTTGAACAACGAGATCCGGTATCTATATGGGAATTGTTGTGTTTGATATGTGTATATTGCTTAGCAATTTGCAGTTATATGATCTTTTTAAATTTTCTTTAATTAGCTTTAAAATAATATACCATTCATGATACTTATACGCGTTGTTGCATGCAGTAATTATAAATATGTGTGATGTATTTTTAAACAGTTACCAAAAAATTCGCAATGATAAGGAATTGATTTCACCCAACAAGATGAAACTGGACAAATTTGTTTGTGTTGTTTGTACCTTAAGTATACATATTTAATAGTGCTTTAAGTACTATTAAGAAAACTACTCTGGGTGAAACAAGTATTGCACATATCAATATCATACTGATTGTGTTTGTTTACTAATTATTAAATAACAGTATAATTATATGTTGTAGTAGTTTACTACTAATAATAATAACCATCAATCATTTATATTTATGATATGTATGACATGTGTATGTTTTATAGCAGTATTTTTATGCGCTAAATTTGATAAAGTACAAATGTCACCCCCCCCCCCCCCTCCGGCTCCTCTGATGCAACAATACCGTCTCAGAATCAAAGAGTTAGCACTGATATTTCTTTACTTTTGCTGGAACAACTTTTAGTTTATATCTTTATATGTTTATGTTCATGTTGACTGTAGCAAAAGCATTTTTGTTTGTCTGTAAGAGCTTTATTGTTATATTTAATTGACACAATTATTTACATTAAAAAAGACGTATAGTTCTATAAAATATGTCGAAAATTAATGAAACTGTAGTTTAATTTGTGTATATATCTCCTCGATAAAAACTGTGGACGCAGAGGGACTCAATTCTTGCACAAGAACGGTAATCCTGTTTGGCCTATAAATAGAGAAGGCCGTGTCTTTCACTATAACCACGGCCTTATCTTTTTAGAGAAGGCGGTGACTATAACTAAGAAGTTTACAATGATATCCTACCCCAAACAGGGAAAATCCACAGGTCATGGAACAGTCTAATATTTCGGGGAAAGGGGGGGGGGGGTAGATAGGCTGCATGCAGTCGTGGGACCTAGGATGCACTCTTTCATGAGACGTAGGTGGATTGGGGTTATGGTCAGTTCTGGATGTTTTGGAGTCGTTTAAAGCATCATAAAGCAGGGAAGCTTAGTCTTACCACCCTCTAAAATGTTGGACTGTCCTGTGACGTCATCTGGGGGATAAGATATTAATGAAGCACTACTCCGCGTACAGAAGAGAACTGACATGCAGAAAAACAATAGTACGTTTTCACCAGTCTTTTTCAACAAAGAAATAAATACAACACAAATTGTAACGAGAAGACTCTACGGCCAAGACAACATAGCGTACAAACAACCACGAAAAACATGAAACCGGAAATATGAAATAAAAAATATGGACATGAATTGCTATATTACGGAACGAAACAAATAATAACTATCTGTTAGACCTATCCGTTGTCAGTAACGTTTCAGATGTATTTGTCCACCGTTATCAACTGTTTCTCACCTCGTCTGTTTATTGGCCATGTTGAACAATACTATACTATGCTAAACCCTACTGACCTATGGGTGTGAATCATGGTCAATGACAACAGCTTACAAAAGCCAGCTTCAGGCCTCAGAAATGAGATATCAGAGAAAGATGGTCTGAGTGACAAGAAGGGACACATTTCGCAACCAGACAAAACGTCAAAATCTTGATGCCCAGTCCTTACAGACCTGAGTGTATCAGTCACAGTTACGATGGTTTGGACATGTATGCAAGATGGGAGAAAATCGGCCACTATGGTAGGCATGGGAGGCTAAGAACCAGGGAACCATACCTCCAGGGCGACCCAGCGTCCGCTGGGTAGACAAAATCTGACAAAGGACTGGAATGGAACAAAATCAGAAAGAAAAAAAACTCCTGATAGAGAAGTTTGGCAATTTATCTGGCAAACCGCTACACCACGAAGTAGAAAAGGAGTGACTAAGTAAAGTAAAAGTAAGTACTATACTATACTTCCCGTGTGGGTTCAAGGGCCTCATTGTGGGGAAAACAAGTATAGGTCCAATGCCTCCCAAACAAGCATGTCATATGAGTCGACTAAGTCGGAGTTCATCTGCCCGAGTGGCAAGGAACAACCAGCTGCGCACAAATAGGCCAGTAAAACGGATGTACACGCGAAACTCAGGCACTGACACAAAGCCAAAGTCCAAATGGGGGAACAGTCAGGACATTTCTTCGGAGCTCACAGCCGGTGAACAAAGAAGAAGAAGAAGATACTATACAATATTGTGCTATAATATACTGTTATACTATACTGTGTTTTACTAAACTATGTTATACCATACTATGTTATACTATACTATAATGGTATACTCTTCTGTTAAACTATACTATACTATTATGTGCTATGTTATACTATACTACTATACTATTCTGTTATGCTTTACTATTCTATACTATACTGTTATACTATACTATGCTGTAATACTGTGTGTACTAGGTTATATTGTACTATACTGTTTTATACTGCACTATAAACTGTACCATTCTATTCTACACTATACATCGTACTTTACTGTACTATCCGATGCTAAATTACACAACATTGTGCTAAACGCTTTCAGACTGCAACAAAATCGCCTGGTCAACTGTCAGCCCACTTCAAGTGGCGTGTCGATACGAACACGAAAAGATGATTCAGCTTCTATTGAAGTCTGGCAGTGATCCCCTGCAGAAACTGTCCGGGGACGGAAATGTCCTGCACGCTATAGCCTTGCATTCCACGGTGAAAGTTGCTGAGGTTAGTTAGCTGTATGTGCTGTCCAGAGTTTCAGGTGTCAAAGTTCACTTATGTTTGATGTGTGAGGGCGCTGATGTGCCAAGGTCAAAGTTCATTTATGTGTAAAGTGGGACGGCGATGATGCGTCAAGGTCAAAGTTAATTTATGTTTGATGTGTGACTATCTGATATGCCAGGGTCACAGTTCCTTTATGCCTAATGTGTGGCTGTGCTGATGTGCCAATGTCACAATTCATTTATGTTTGATGTGTGGCTGTGCTGATGTGCCAATGTCACAATTCATTTATGTTTGACGTGTGGCTGTGCTCATGTGCCAATGTCACAATTCATTTATGTTTGATGTGTGGCTGTGCTGATGTGCCAATGTCACAATTCATTTATGTTTGATGTGTGGCTGTGATCATGTGCCAATGTCACAATTCATTTATGTTTGATGTGTGGCTGTGCTGATGTGCCAATGTCACAATTCATTTATGTTTGATGTGTGGCTGTGCTCATGTGCCAATGTCACAATTCATTTATGTTTGATGTGTGGCTGTGCTGATGTGCCAATGTCACAATTCATTTATGTTTGATGTGTGGCTGTGCTGATGTGCCAGTGTCACAATTCATTTATGTTTGATGTGTGGCTGTGCTCATGTGCCAATGTCACAATTCATTTATGTTTGATGTGTGGCTGTGCTCATGTGCCAATGTCACAATTCATTTATGTTTGATGTGTGGCTGTGCTCATGTGCCAATGTCACAATTCATTTATGTTTGATGTGTGGCTGTGCTGATGTGCCAATGTCACAATTCATTTATGTTTGATGTGTGGCTGTGCTGATGTGCCAGTGTCACAATTCATTTGTGTTTGATGTGTGGCTGTGCTCATGTGCCAATGTCACAATTCATTTATGTTTGATGTGTGGCTGTGCTCATGTACCAATGTCACAATTCATTTATGTTTGATGTGTGGCTGTGCTCATGTGCCAATGTCACAATTCATTTATGTTTGATGTGTGGCTGTGCTGATGTGCCAATGTCACAATTCATTTATGTTTGATGTGTGGCTGTGCTCATGTGCCAATGTCACAATTCATTTATGTTTGATGTGTGGCTGTGCTGATGTGCCAATGTCACAATTCATTTATGTTTGATGTGTGGCTGTGCTGATGTGCCAATGTCACAATTCATTTATGTTTGATGTGTGGCTGTGCTGATGTGCCAATGTCACAATTCATTTATGTTTGATGTGTGGCTGTGCTGATGTGCCAATGTCACAATTCATTTATGTTTGATGTGTGGCTGTGCTGATGTGCCAATGTCACAATTCATTTATGTTTGATGTATGGCTGTGCTAATGTGCCAATGTCACAATTCATTTATGTTTGATGTGTGGCTGTGCTGATGTGCCAATGTCACAATTCATTTATGTTTGATGTGTGGCTGTGCTGATGTGCCAATGTCACAATTCATTTATGTTTGATGTGTGGCTGTGCTGATCTGCCAATGTCACAATTCATTTATGTTTGATGTGTGGCTGTGCTGATGTGCCAATGTCACAATTCATTTATGTTTGATGTGTGGCTGTGCTGATGTGCCAATGTCACAATTCATTTATGTTTGATGTGTGGCTGGGCTCATGTGCCAAGGTCAACGTTCATTTTTATTTCGACAATCTAGGTGTTGTCAAGGTCCTTTGGAAGCGAGTAAACAATGCAGAATTACAAATGGATCATTGCTGTAGGAAGAGAGTGGTGTCGTGAGGAGTGACCCAAGGATCTGGCTCGTCACTCAGGGGAAGGGAGTGACCCAAGGATCTGGCTCGACACTCAGGGGAAGGGAGTGACCCAAGGATCTGGCTCGATACTCAGGGGAAGGGCGTGACCCAAGGATCTGGCTCGACCCTCAGGGGAAGGGAGTGACCCAAGGATCTGGCTCAACACTCAGGGGAAGGGAGTGACCCAAGAATCTGGCTCGACACTCAGGGGAAGGGAGTGACCCAAGGATCTGGCTCAACACTCAGGGGAAGGGAGTGACCCAAGGATCTGGCTCAACACTCAGGGGAAGGGAGTGACCCAAGGATCTGGCTCAACACTCAGGGGAAGGGAGTGACCCAAGGATCTGGCTTGACACTCAGGGGAAGGGAGTGACCCAAGGATCTGGCTCGACACTCAAGGGAAGGGAGTGACCCAAGGATCTGGCTTGACACTCAAGGGAAGGGAGTGACCCAAGGATCTGGCTTGACACTCAAGGAAAGGGAGTGACCCAAGGATCTGGCTTGACACTCAGGGGAAGGGAGTGACCCAAGGATCTGGCTCGACACTCAGGGGAAGGGAGTGACCCAAGGATCTGGCTCGACACTCAGGGGAAGGGAGTGACCCAAGGATCTAGCTCGACACTTAGGGGAAGGGAGTGACCCAAGGATCTGGCTCGACACTCAGGGGAAGGGAGTGACCCAAGGATCTGGCTCGACACTCAAGGGAAGGGAGTGACCCAAGGATCTGGCTCGATACTCAGGGGAAGGGCGTGACCCAAGGATCTGGCTTGACACTCAGGGGAAGGGAGTGACCCAAGGATCTGGCTCGACACTCAGGGGAAGGGAGTGACCCAAGGATCTGGCTCGACACTCAGGGGAAGGGAGTGACCCAAGGATCTGGCTCGACACTCAGGGGAAGAACGAGACGCACATATAGTTAGACGATTACTGGTACCATTGGAGACGAAACTATTGCTGCTGAAGATGGGGACGGAACGCTAATGGAGATGTACCAAGTGCTGTGATACCGGTTTTTAATTCATAACTTATAATCGGGCAAAGAAATACAATCTTTGACAGGCTGCTTTGAGTCAGAATGAAATATACTGCCCAATCTGATCATCGGTTAGGCTCATTATGACCCCCCGCCCACCCATAATTGTTATAAGACTATCCTATTTCCTGTTCTCTAATTACAGATGTGATTAAATGCATATCATGTTTTATATCAGCAACTCCCCGTGTGGGTTTCGGGGCTTCATTATGTCGAGAGAAAAAAAAAAAGACCCACTGCCCAAAAAGCATGTCGTAAGAGTCGACTAACTGGAACCAACAGTCTGCATGCAAATGAGTCAGACCTGTGAAACGGATGGGCACGCAATACTCATTTTCTGTAACAGGACTAGAGTCCAGAAGTGGACTGACAACCAAAACTTTCCGCAGGAGTGTACAACCGGGGAACGCGAAGAAGAAGACGGAGATATCAGCAACTACGGGAAAAAGGAAGTAACAAAAAAATATGCTGTGAAAGTCACCGCTGGGTCACCTCACAACCCCAGCACTTGGCCAGGTCCCAGCCAGTGATAAATGCTGATCCCTGATTTTAATAACCGCGATTGTAAATCTAATATATTAGACTTGCTGGAGCTGGCGATAACGCAGTGGCTAGTGTGAAATATAAGATGGCGGTGAAGACTTAAGTTAATTAAAGATCGATGACTGTCGTAATTCCTTGCTCATACTGAACTGTAGGAAAATATACATGTGCAGAGGCGTCAGGCCCCAGGGCTCCAGCACACCCTCGCCACCAATTTTTAACTTATCATGTGGCCAGATTACCCCCCCCCCCCCTCCCTCCCCCCGCAAAGAAAGTTTACAGGCGGCTAACAGTCTGCATACAATTACGTCTGATTAGTAAACCGGATGTGCAGGCAATACTCAAGTGCTGGAACTGGAAACAAGAAATTGACGGATTTAAAGCCGGCGAACGCCAAGAAAAAGAGGAAGAAGAAGAAGAAGAAGAAGAAGAAGAAGAAGAAGAAGAAGAAGAAGAAGAAGAAGAAGAAGAAGAAGAAGAAGAAGAAGAAGAAGAAGAAGAAGAAGAAGAAGAAGAAGAAGAAAAAAGAAGAAGAAGAAGAAGAAGAAGAAGAAGAAGAAGAAGAAGAAGAAGAAGAAGAAGAAGAAGAAGAAGAAGAAGAAGAAGAAGAAGAAGAAGAAGAAGAAGAAGAAGAAGAAGAAGAAGAAGAAGAAGAAGAAGAAGAAGAAGAAGAAGAAGAAGATGAAAAAGAAGAAGAAGAAGAAGAAGCAGCAGCAGCAACTATGAGTTGACCCTATGCTGGGAAGTTAAAACTGAGACTTAGAAATTTAGTTGCCCACATTTCCATATGATCATAGCTGACTGGATCAGTGCAGTTAATGTTTGTTTCAAAATGTGGTCAACAATTAACAGATTAAAACACACCAGATCTGCGACGTTTTACATGCTTGATCTTGCTGTTTTCTCCCGCCCAGCTCGTGTTTGGCAGACGTGTCAAGCCTCCAGTGAACAAAGTTGATGGCATGGGGATGACGTCATTACATAAGGCCGCGCAGGCTGGTAACAATGGCATGTGTTTATGGCTGGTTCGTGAGTTCAATGTTGTCTCTTAGTTCAGTGACATTTGTTCCCCCTGTGTTCCTGGACCCTATTGTGGAGAAAACACGAATAGACCCACTACCTCCCCAACAAGAATGATAAAAGAGTCGACTAACTGGGGGCTTCCTTCGAATTCGGAGTGTATCTGCCTGAGAGACAAGGAACCAACAATCCGCATACAATTATGTCAGGTATGTAATACGGATGTGCACGCAACACTCATGTTAAGGAACAAGACTAAAGTCCAGAGGTGGGCGAACAACCAGAACCTTCCACCAGAGTTTACCGCAGGTGGATGCAAAGAAGAAGTCACATCTGTTACACCAAAGTCTTAATCTTCTTCACCTTCTCGTTCTGCTCAAAATTGCTATCACTTCCCGCGTTTACCACTTCTATGGTGTAGGCAGAGGGTTCGTTGGGCCCGAGGATTTCGGGTCGTATGGCACTAGTGCTGTTGCCACGCACTGTGCAGGTTAGGATTTTATTTCTTGCTCCGACCAAAAAAAAAAAAAAATCACCTCACCGAAGATTCAAACACCGGTCCTGTATGAGAGCTCGGCATTCTTTGCACTTCAATCAGCCGCTCCTCGTGTTCACCGACTGTAAACTCCAGCGAAAAGTTCTATTTGTTTGCTCACTTCCGAAATTTTGTCTTGTTACCGAACTTGAGTTTTACGTGCACGTCAGTTTTACAGATCGGCTTATTTGCAGACTTGATGCCCTGCCTGTCGGGCAGATGCGCTCTTACTTCAAAGGAAACATCGATCACAAATGCGTGAGCCAGACCCGCTGTTCGAAACCTGTGTCTAGGATGACCGCGGAGAGGTGTCTTGAACAACAAGACCCCTGGATTTGGTGGACCACCGCATCTGATTCAGCACTTCTGCCTACCACACCACAGTCAAATACAAGACCCTGATCTACTATCAACACCTCTACCATCAACATCTCTAGCATCAATAACTCTACCATAAACATGTCTACCATCCACATCGCTACCATCCACATCTCTACCATTAACATCTCTACCATTAACATCGCTACCATCAACATCTCTACCACCAACATCTCTACCATCAACATCTCTACCATCAACATCTCTACCATCAACATCGCTACCATCAACATCGCTACCATCAACATCTATACCATCAATATTTCTACCCTCAACATCGCTACTATCAACATCTCTACCATCAACATCTCTACCATCAACATCTCTACCATCCACATCTCTACCATCAACATCTCTACCATCAACATCTCTACCACCAACATCTCTACCATCAACATCTCTAACATCAACATCGCTACCATCAACATCTCTACCATCAACATCTCTACCATCAACATCTCTACCATCAACATCTCTACCATCAACATCTCTTCCATCAACATCGCTACCATCAACATCTATACCATCAACATTTCTACCCTCAACATCGCTACCATCAACATCGCTAACATCAACATCGCTAACATCAACATCTGTACCATCAACATCGCTACTATCAACATCTCTACTATCAACATCTCTACCATCAACATCTCTACCATCAACATGTCTACCATCAACCTGTCTACCATCAACATCTCTACCATCTACATCTCTACCATGAACACGCTACCATCAACATCTCTACTATCAACATCTCTACCATCAACATCTCTACCATCAACATCTCTACCATCAACATCTCTACCATCAACATCTCTACCATCAACATCGCTACCATCAACATCGCTACCATCAACATCGCTACCATCAACATCGCTACCATCAACATCTCTACTATCAACATGTCTACTATCAACATCACTACTATCGACATCACTACCATCGACATCTCTACCATCGACATCTCTACCATCAACATTTCTACCATCAACATCTCTACCATCAACATCGCTACCATCAGCATCGCTACCATCAACATCTCTACCATCAACATGTCTACCATCAACAGCTCTACCATCAACCTCGCTACCATCAACATGTCTACCATCAACATCTCTACTATCAACATCTCTACCATCAACATCTCTATCATCAACATCTCTATCATCAACATCTCTATCATCAACATCTCTACCATCAACACCTCTACCATCAACATCTCTACCATCAACATCGCTACCATCAACATCTCTACCATCAACATCGCTACCATCCACATCGCTACCATTAACATTTCTACCATCAACATCTATACCATTAACATCGCTACCACCAACATCGCTACTATCAACATCTCTACCATCAACATTGCTACCATAATATCGCTACCATCAACATCTGTACCATCAACATCTCTACCCTCAACATCTCTACCATCAACATCTCTACCATCAACGTCTCTACCATCAACATCTCTACCATCAACATCTCTACCATCAACATCGCTACCATCTACATCTCTACCACCAACACTCTACCATCAACATCTGTACTATCAACATCTCTTCTATCAACACCTCTACCATCAACATCACTACCATCAACATTTCTACCATCAACATTTCTACCATCAACATCGCTACCATCAACATTGCTACCATAATATCGCTACCATCAACATCTGTACCATCAACATCTCTACCATCAACATCGCTACCATCGACATCTCTACCATCAACGTCTCTACCATCAACATCTCTACCATCATCATCTCTACCATCAGTTTTCTTTGGCTTAAAAAAGACCATTAACGTGTCAAGAATCGACAATTCCCTCACTTTTTCCCCGTTCATGATCACTAATATCAGTTTATTATTATTATCTAACAGCACAGTGAAGAAAATTTCTCTGCATGAAACATATTACACAAATCATGACTGTGATGTATACCAGGAATATCTCCAATATCAAACATGACGTTTATTCAACATCAAACATTATATTAACTGTACCACCGAGGGTGTCATCCACTTCTGTTGATGTAACATTGTGCCATCAACTTCTCTGCCATCCAGTATATCATCAACTTCTATACCATCCAGCGTGACATCAGCTTCACTACAATGTGCCGTCAACTTATCTATCGTCAAATGTATCATCGATCTCTGCCATCCAGTATATCATCATGTATCATCGATTTCTGCCATCTAGTATATCATCAACTTCTATACCATCCAGCGTGTCATCAGCTTCACTACCATGTGCCGTCAACCTATCTATCGTCAAATGTGTCATCGTTCTCTGCAATCCAGTATATCATCAACTTCTCTACCATGGGACATCAACTGATCTATTCTCAAATATGCCACCAATCTCTACCATCCAGCGTGTCATCAACTTCACGACCATATGCTGTCAACCTATCTATCCTCAAATATGTCATCAATCTCTACCATCCAGCGTGTCATCAACTTCACTACCATATGCTGTCAACCTATCTATCCTCAAATATGTCATCAATCTCTACCATCCAGTATATCATCAACTTCACTACCACGTGACGTCAACTTATCTATCCTCAAATATGTCAGCAATCTCTGAATCCAGTATATCATCAACTTCTCTACCTAGTGGCATGATCTGATCTATTCTCAATTTACTACCAATCTCTGCCATCCAGTATATCATTAACTTCTCTACCATTAAACTGCCATCAACTTCCCTACATTTTGATGTGCCCTCAACGTTATCATTAAGTCTTCTATCGTTTTCTCTACTGCCATGTGAATGAAGGTAAGAATGCCGACACAAAGAAAACATCTGAAAGAAAAGGGAAAGGGGACAGCCCCCTTACACATTTTCTAGAGAGGGGTCTTCAATAAGCCGTATCTTTGTTTAAGTGTGTAATAATAAAAATAATAATACTATGTTAAATGGTGTACCTGCGTGGATTTTTATCGTGGTATGGGACGTCGCAGGTTGACCCAGCCTCAAATGGGTACCAGGATGGGCTGTCCTGGAAAAGTAAAGATAGCCGGCGTAATGCTGACCACATTACCCGCCGAGTGCCGATTGGTCTGTAAAAATATGGGTGCTCTTCCCATATGCCCGATGCACCTAAGGGCGTGTAAAGGGATCTTTACTTTTTTTTTACTTTAAATGGTGTACACACACACACACACACACACAAACACACACACACGGAGCACTTTTTCTGACGGTAAGCAACAGAAGGGGGAGGGGAGAGGCCTCAAAGTGCCCCAAAGTTTTGGCTCCCAAATGATTCATGTTAATGATACTGTCCACGGATATCAATCGCAGCTGAGGCACGGAGCCAATCCCCTGGCTCAAGATGTCCGCCGGATGACGCCTTTCATGTTAGCTTGCAGACTTGGTCATACTGACGTCATGGGAGCTCTTCTGTTCTCTTGTAAGTCTCGCCTTCTCTTTGTGTGTTTGTACTTATATATTTTCACATTTTTAAGAGAGAGAGAGAGAGAGAGAGAGAGAGAGAGAGAGAGAGAGAGTGAGTGAGAGAGAGAGAGAGATAGATAGATAGAGATAGAGTTAGAGATAGAGTTAGAGATAGAGAAAGAGAGAGAGAGATATAGAGAAAGAGAGAGAGATAGAGAGAAAGATATATATATATATATATATATATATATATATATATATATATATATATAGAGAGAGAGAGAGAGAGAGAGAGAGAGAGAGAGAGAGAGAGAGAGAGAGAGAGAGAAATAGTTAGTTAGTTAGTTAGTTAGTTAGTTAGTTAGTTAGTTAGTTAGTTAGTTAGTTAGTTAGTTAGTTAGTTAGTTAGTTGGGTTATCATCATTGCACTCCGGACATGTCCATAGGTGCTCAGATCCTCCCCTCAGTATGAATCCCAACGTCCGATGGCTAATAGTACCAGTTCCATGTTGATTAACAAGTCTTCTGACGTGTCCGGTGTGCGTCTCGTTTTTTGCTGTGCCGATCTTAATTCCCAAGTCTGCCATTCTGGCGAGTGATGTGGATTCACTGCCACCAAAGTCCTCTATCCTTCCCATTTCTCTGAGGGCATTGATAATATCAGCATGATCCATAGGCCGACCGTCGGTAGTGATAGCGGATCCAGCCAACCTGTCAGCTCTTTCATTTCCATCGACGCCTGCGTGTCCCGGAACAAAAATAAAGGTGACTCCTTGCACAGTGGACTTCTGAATTGATTCAAGCCATTGTCTTCGCGAGAGAAATAATGATACTGAATGTACACAGTGTTTATAGTTTTGCTAATTCCGTTGTTTCGCGAATAAGTACACGGATTCTTACACCTCATACTGTTTGAAAAAAAAAAAAAAAACCTTACGCGTTTCTAGAACAGATCTTTGCAAACTGTGTGGCGCCACGTATACCGAAGGGGTTTAACTTTTGGGAGTGGGGAAATAAAATATTCGACTGTCTGTTTGGGGGAAGATATTGGGATAGAACCGTACTTTATTGTTAATTCACCCCCCAAAAAATGAAATCCCAGTTGAGGGAAAGTCTAATATTTTAGTAGTATTATAGGTTGGTCTGCGTTTGTGGCTTAGGCGTTGCGAACGCGTTTCGTAATGTCTTGGTGCCGGGTTCAATCCCTGCTGTGGACGGTTTGTCTTGCAATGGTTTCGACCGTGGTACCGAGAGCCGACCATCCAGAAATCAATGGAAAACTACTGGACGAAAATTTGCCTAGAAAAAAACTACAACAGCCAGAAAGAGATGGGGTTGGTTCTGCAACGTCCTGTAAAGGATACGCAACACATTTTAAATTATAGGTTGGGGTTAGGGTTGGAATCTTTGTCAGGCCCGACTGCCTCAGAGACACAAACCAACCCTAACCCTATCCCCAACCCTTTGTACACCTAGAATATTGAACTTTACCGGGAACTCTGGGATTTACATTTTGGGGGGGTGGGGGGGGGGGGCGAATTAAAACTAAAGTACGTCAAAGTTTATGAGAAATTCGACTATCTAGTAAACTAGTTGATAGGATGACTGTATCGCTAAATTGTTTGTCCAAAAATATGTGTCTCCGGAGTGAGAAGCTTTGAAAGCTCTGTTCAAGGCAATTTATTGCAAATGATATTCCATGTGTTTAACGACAATCGTTTCTCTTTTCTGTGTTTTCTTGGTTACCAATAGTAACAATCGGTGCACATGTGAAGAGAAGGATGATTTCTGAAGTGGACGGCGAGGGTATGACGTCACTTCATCATGCGATACTCGGAGGTCGATACGAGGTGAGAGGTATTTAATACAAGCTAGTTTCGTCAATTCTATGCAAACTACAGTTGCAGGATCTGTCTAATTGCAGGAAATATTTGAATACCCAAATTTAAAAGTTTACCGTACGCTAGATGACGCAATGGATTCCTTATAGCATTGGTGAAAGACAT
This sequence comes from Candidula unifasciata, assembly GCA_905116865.2. NCBI lineage: Eukaryota > Metazoa > Mollusca > Gastropoda > Stylommatophora > Geomitridae > Candidula > Candidula unifasciata. The sequence goes on from CAJHNH020001041.1 coordinate 21,550, forward strand.
CCCTTTGCATGACAGTCTGAATGACTTTGGAGAAGACTGGTGGAAAAGAGGAAAGTTATCGATGGCACTAACTTTTAAACGATGGTTTAACTTAACGCTTAAGTAAATCTATGTGTCAGTGGGTCTTATAAAAGGTTAGTTAAACCTACGGTTTACTAGTAGATGGCGCATTCAAACTAGATGTTGTAGCAGCTTTTTGAGAGCTATGAACAGGGCGGAGGTACAAATAGATCGCCACGGTCTGGGGAGAATTGTGAAACGAGAGTGACTAGGTGAACTGGCTGATGTTCAACAGTAAAGGAAAAGGCGTGAGACGGACTTACATTCAAACTGTTACTGTTACATAATTGATCTGTGAAATCATATCTCCGCCGCCTCCAAATAATTGTTCACTACTGGTCCAGCAAAAACGCTACAGACGGAAGACTGGGGTGTCGAGCAGTTAGAAGTGCACGAGGTTTGTGAAGCCGTTGGCCTCAGAGGCACTACAGGGAGAGAGAGAGAGAGAAAGAAAGAGAGAGAGAGAGAGAGAGTAAATGACCATTATCCACGCCTTCCGGCGTTTTCGGCATATAGGGCTAGACCTTTATTGTATAGAGCAATCGGCACTTGGTGAGTGGTGTGGTCAGCATCACAGCCACCGTCTTTACCTCCTAGGACTGTACCTGGTACCCACACAAGGGCAGTTCGACCCGAGCCAAGGTCATTTTTGAGAAACGTCCGGCACCCGTCGGGACCTGAACACATGACCTTCCAATTCACAGGCGAGCGTCTAGCCGCTACACCACGACGGCTCCCCCTGCAGACGGAGTACTGGAGCGTTATTCTACCTCAAGATTCGACGAGTCTATCTATCTATCTATCTATCTATCTATCTATCTATCTATCTATCTATCTATCTATCTATCTATCTATCTATCTATCTATCTATCTATCTATCTATCTATCTATCTATCTATCTATCTATCTATCTATCTATCTATCTATCTATCTATCTATCTATCTATCTATCTATCTATCTATCTATCTGTCTGTCTGTCTGTCTGTCTGTCTGTCTGTCTGTCTGTCTGTCTGTCTGTCTGTCTGTCTGTCTGTCTGTCTGTCTGTCTGTCTGTCTGTCTGTCTGTCTGTCTGTCTGTCCGTCCGTCCGTCCGTCCGTCCGTCCGTCCGTCCGTCCGTCCGTCCGTCCGTCCGTCCGTCCGTCCGTCCGTCCGTCCGTCCGTCCGTCCGTCCGTCCGTCTGTCTGTCCGTCCGTCTCCGTCTGTCCGTCCGTCCGTCCGTCCGTCCGTCCGTCCGTCCGTCCGTCCGTCTGTCTGTCTGTCTGTCTGTCTGTCTGTCTGTCTGTCTGTCTGTCTGTCTGTCTGTCTGTCTGTCTGTCTGTCTGTCTGTCTGTCTGTCTGTCTGTCTGTCTACTTTGATACAACCGACATTTTAACAGTCAGCAAGATTCCAATATAGCCTGACATCCCAGACAGAGACACAGAAGCGTCTTACTGACACTGTCACTGACTGGTCTCTACAGGCTGTCCAGGCGCTGCTGATGTGGGGAGCGCTGCCTAATGCTACCGATGTAAGTCTCATTCATTGTCAGTTCATTCTTTTTTTCTGTATGTTTCCTCTTCTCACTTCTGCACTTCTTGTTTCTGTTCATTTGTTTCTTATTCTCTCCCATATTCTTCTATTATTTCTTGAGATTCTGCTCTCCATTCTTCTTTCCATTTTGAAATTCTTCATTATTCTTATTTTTGTTCTTTTTTAATCAGAGCTTTCCAAACTGTGTATCGCGACACATTAGTGTAAATGCGTGTCGCTGAACTCAGAGCGTTAACTAACGCCTGAGTAAATCTATGTGTCAGTAGGTCTTATAAGAGGTTACTTTAACCTATTGTTTGCGAGTAGATAGTGCCTCACAAACTAGATATTGTTAGAGCCTGTTGAGAGCTAGTGAACTGGGCGGAGGCACACATAGATCGCCACGGTCTGGGGAGAATTGTGTAGCGAGAGTGACCAGGTCAACTGGCTGATGTTCAACAGTAAAGGAAAAGGCGCGAGACGGACCTACATTTTACACTGTTACTGGTACCATGGAACTGTAATTTGCTGTTTTTAGTTCGGTTTTATAGCTTTCCATGATCTAAAAAGAGTGTCACCAAAAACAACAAGTTCAGAAACATCCTTAGTAGAAACCCAACAAGGTCACTCAAAACTTTAAACTTTTCTGAACATGTTAAGATGCCAGATGTGTATATACATTACATGTTTCTTTATTAATCTTCTTTTCAAATTTATTTCTATTGTACTGCTGAAATGCCAGCAGTGTCAGAACTTAAAGAGATCTTTGGAACGTGAACTTCAGTTCGCTTCATTTATAGTACTGTACTAGAAGCAAAGCCTAAAGGGGGTATTGTATTAGAGCAAGGGGAGAGACATAATGAAAGATAATATAAAAGTCTACTCCTTGAACCTATTTCTACTCTAAACCCAAGAGAGCTCCAATGTCGTGGTTAGTACAAACAAACCCACACTTTAGCTGCCTCAGTAACAAGAAGCATACAGAAAATGAGTTCGTTAGGCGGGGTCTCAGACCATATTATTTTACCCTGACAGGATATGTTATGTATGAGGTCTAGTCAGTAGTAATAGTAAAACTAGGCACACTAACACCAAGTCCTAATCCGAATCAAAACAACTGGAACTATATTTGTCACATTAAACATCTGTTTATTTACTGTACACAAAACCAACGTTGCTTCACAAATAATAAGGCATTAACAATTAACGTGTCCACACACACCACGTGCTAAGCACCTCAACCTACACAAGTGAAAATTCGCAACTAGCGACACAAAGTCAAAAATCTCCAAGTGGTGATACGTACTGATATATCTAGCTCTGCACATTTTAACTACTTGAGACAAATTTAGATTTAACTATGATGGAAATGTATATATAATTATAGACATACTACTGCCATGAAACCAATCAGCCTACCGTCGCTCGATCGCCCGAACCCACACTGCTATGCCCATGTGTGAGCAGTCGCCGCTGGGTGGGAAATCCTGTCCCAGGGCGACCGGCGCGGTCAGAATACGGAAAGCCGAATAGGCAGTTTTCCCGGGTCATCATCATCAGCAGGTGCCTTGCCGACTGGCGTGTGCAATCATGCCTCTCCATAATCCACGATCTCCTGCTGCATGTATCAGTTCGTGAGCTGACACGCCTCCATGCCATGCAACAAGACTGTCAAGAATCTTCTCTCGTTGTCTTTCTCTATCCCTCCTTCCACAGATCTTTCCAGTGGTCACAACATGTTATATTTTCCCTTTTCTCATAACATGGCCGACAAATGATGACTGTCTGATTCTGATGTCTGTGATAAGTTGTCTTCGGGCTCCCGCCTCTTTCAAAACCTCTTGGTTGCTCTTTTTGGCTGTCCAAAGTATTCGAAGCATTCTTCTGTAAAACCACATCTCTGAGGCTTCGAGAAACTGTTTGGCCTGCCTACTGATTGCTATAAAAGCTATATGTTAAAACTGGATGTATGTAGCAAGCAAGAATTCTTTTTCCAACTCTCAATGACAAGGATATATTGCACAAGATATTCTTCATTTTATAAAATGCAGTGTTTGCCTGTCCTATTCTGTTTCTTATCTCAGCTATGCATCTTCCATCTGATGTTATCCATGTGCCCAGATACTTAAATTTCTGTACTTGTCCTAAAATAACACCATCGACTTTTATTACACATTTAGTAATAATTCGTTTCTTTGATACCACCATTACTTTTGTCTTCCTATTATTCAAACTGAGGCCCATTTTTTCCACTTTCTAACACCACAATGTCTATCATTTAATGAAGTTCTTTCTGACTTGTTGCTATCAAGACTGTGTCATCAGCATAACGTAAATTGTTTATATTGTGCTCACCAACTCCAATTCCAGGCATATTAATTAAAGATCTCATTATAAATTCACTGTATATTGAAAACAAATCAGGTAATAGTACAGATCCTTGTCGTACGCCCTTCTTCATGCTTTGAAATGTACCTAAACAGTTGTTAATTCTTATAGCTGCTGTTTGCTGCCGATACATATTCTTTATTATTCGTAGATCTTTTCCATCAATGTTTAATTTTTCTAACAGTTTGATTACTTCTTCATGCTTCACACAGTCAAATGCTTACTTTTATATAGTCTATAAAGCATAAGTACAAATCAGTCGTTACTTCTATAGCTCGTTCTGACAATGTTCTTAGGATGTATATGGCATTGTTTGTTCCTTTTCCTTCAACAGATCCACATTGTTCATCGCTGATTTCCGGGTGCTTTGGCTTTTTATCAACTCTTGATCTCCTGCGTGCCACATTTTTCCCGTAAGTGGAGCCAGACAAATAAATCAGGACCGGTATTGGCCACTCGGCTACAGTACCTTTCAGTTCTCTGATGTTCCTGGAGTCCATAATCTGCATTGTCGACCTCTGGATCTTTTACCACTGTATCTGTATAACATTGCTCTCTGTGTTGTCAGTCTGGTTGCATGGTCAATCTTGTTACATCTTTTATAACCTTCATCATCAAGTGCCTCGGCGACTGGCGTGGCGATCAAGCCTTTCCACAATCTGCGATCTGCAATTGTGTGTATCAGTTTGTCTATTGACTCTTCTCCGTGCCATGACAAAATGCTTTAAAAAATCTTCTCACGATGTCTGCTTCTCTTTGTTTGTATGTATCTTCCCAGAAGTCATAGCATTGTTGTAAAGACATCGGCTGACCGAGTGAGGCACGCTAGTGTGTTGTCTCAATGTGTATAGCACACCATAACAGGCAGTCTTAAATCAAAACAAATTAAACTAATCTTTTATAATCATCATCATCATCCACTTCTGCGAGTGGAGAGGAGCAGTTTGCAATCCATTTCTTGATGGGCAGCAATGACTACTGTCTTTCCGTGTCGATATAGATCTTTAATGTCATCAATCCATGTTCTCATAGGACGGCCTCTTTATTTCATTTCAGATCATTTCATGTGTAGCGCCTGCACTGGTAGTTGTTCTGGTTGCATTCTAACTAAATGACCAAACAGTTTGATCTTCTGTTTTTCACTGAATTAGCTGCATGGTGTTGTTCCTACAATTTGTCTGATAATATTGTTTCTATCTTTTTCTCGAATGGTTAAGTTGGCGCCTTTTTTTTAGACACCTCATTTCACATGTTTTTAGTTTTACGTAGCTTAGTCTTTGATAATGTCCAAGTCTGGCAGTGGTAGCACAATTTTTGGTATCAATATATAGTTTATAATTTGTTTCTTGGCGCTCATACTTATGCTTGAATTCTTATAACTGTCTTTGACATATAAATACACCGGTTCGTTGACATCTGTGACAATACGCTCGGTGACTCCAGAATGTCTTTCCTTAACCTACTTTTATTCCGTTGTGTTTCGAATTATACCGAAAGAAATGGTTTTGGATACATCCCTAATCTAAGTAGGCGAAATGAACAAAACATTTAATTCTCCTGGGATGTTGGCGATATCACACACTAAAACTTTTCCCAGACGTTAAGTGTTGAGGTACAGAGATAAGACGGACCAAGCAGACTTACTGACTGGAGATTTGCACACCATTTGTTGGTGTCAGATATTTATCTCCTAGCCAGACCATTAGGAGTAGATAACTCCGGCTAATTGTGCTTAATTCCCCCTGAGGTTACCTAAACTGGAGTGCCGGTCAGATCGTCAATATTGACACAGTGAGCTGAAAGTGTTGGCAGAAGAATTGACAAAGTCGGATTTTATTGTGATGACAGGTGAAGTAGACTGGAGGTGTGACTTGGCCTATTAGCTTTGACCAGCTTAATTGAACCTGTAGAAGGTGACCGTGGGAATTTAAACAAGTGTTGTACAGCCCTGACTGACAGCGAATAAACTTACCCACAGGGGAGGAGCTGTGACATCCTTGAATGAGAATGATTTTAGGCGTAATGTAGGAGGAGCTTGATAAAAGTTATAAAGGGGTGAACTCTAGGTCTAGTAAATGAGATCCTGTCCAGCACATGCCATCTGTTGGGCTTAACCTAAGCTTGAGACAGAACTTTTGGCATCGTGGTTTAATTTTCCAGGTAAGATCGAAATTAGTTTCAAAACCTTTATTTTATTTATGATAGAGATCTAACTGTCTTTTTGCTCAAGTGTGTGTCTTCATCACTTTGTAGTACTCCTAGGCGGACATTTCTTCATTCTCGTAGGGCACTGTCACATTGCTTTATTTCCTATTTGATAGTGTCATGAATGTTTTTTCGTGCACGTGTGTTTCAATGTTGTAAAACCTAAATGTTGTTGTTGCCATTGAAATTTAATGAACTATCATGTTTTTTAAACCACAAGCGTGAAGATAACTTTGGCAATCTTTTCACGTGTGGTTAATGTGAATCTGTATTACATACAGCTAACACACTGAAATGTGTTTAACTCTCGGGAGGCTAATGCGGATATTGATCCCGGAGAGTAAATCCACGAGATTTGTTATTTGATTCGCCTCAGAAATATTGTTAGCTTTCTGGGCGCGTCGATTGTTCCAAGCATAGATTCCAGAACTTGGTCTGTCTGACTGATTGTCATTTTGAGTCTGTACGAGAGATGGCACCTGACGTAGAAGACTTGACTATCATTACAGGACGTGTAGAGGAAGGCAGAAGATGTACCAGTTGGAATGTGAGACATAAGCCCTTCCAAATAGGACAGGAGTGAATGTGAGCATGAGGGAGAGATAAAATGTTTATTGAAATAAACATGCTTGATGTTATTATAATATACATGCTTAGTGTACATCTAGAGCAGATACTACAAATATGCGCTTGTTTCTTCATTCTCCAGTTCCCACATTGGGCAGGGACTAGTAAGCATCCATTCATTGCTGACCGTCTGAGTGTAACGACCTGCTTGAAGCAGTGAGGACGACAAACTGGGAAAGAATAGACAGGGTCTCAAGCCGAGAACTGTCCGACGGTGAATTCTCCTACTAGGAGTTAAGCATATGTACAAACTGTCATCAATCACACTCCCTCAACTCTACTAGCCTAAACAAGTTCATTTTAATTTCGATTTATTCAAAAAAATCATGTTTGATGTTATTACAAAATAGTTGAGTAAATTGTGTACTTAGGTTCAAGTGTCTTTGTGCATATTAGTTTACTTCAGCTAACAAATATTTAAATCACTTGATGGGGGCTTTTCAGTAATGCCAGGAGAGGAGATAAGTCGGAGGGGTTAACTGTGTATCTCGATATTATTACAGTGGGTTTATCCTGATATCTATCTATCCCTTCTCCTGCTCCTGTGGATACAAGTACAGCAACTTTCATTTCATGGAACGAGCCACTCGCTGTTTTCTTGGCTATCCAGGACTGTCTAGGATCAACATAGCTTAGATAATAGTCCAGTTTCTCACGTGGGTGGGCATTGTTAAGGTTCACACCCACACCCTCACTATATCAGTGTATTTACCCACGTGGGCGCGCGACAACATCTTGTCCCCCCCCCCCTTTTTTTTTCCCCACCCTTTTCGGATCTTTTTCCCTGTTTTCAGAAAATTAAATTTCCTAGATATTTAAATTATCTTTTGCAATAGCGATTACATATCGATCCAATCATTTTCAGTGACCCTGAATGTATCTAGCGTCCTATTCTGGATGTGCCAATGACGTAACAAAGGGTCACTTACCAACGATTTAAAAGCTTTTATTAAGTTCAGTCTTCTTGTTTGTTTTTACTATAACAATTTTTTGTTTTTTACATATTTGCTTGTCCAGGTTCACGGTATGTCTCCGCTGCACTTATGTGTCGCAGAAGGCAATGACGGGTTAGTTTCTCTCCTGGCTGCACATAAGGCCAACCTGTCCCTACAAGACATTAAGGGACGGACGCCATTGCACATGTAAGTGTCATTACATTCATTGTTAGAAAAACAAAAGAAGAAAGTAACAGTGTAAAAATACGGCAGGTTAAAAAGGTAACAAGATAAAAAAAGGTAACATGGTAAAAACGGTAACATGGTAAAATAATAACATGGTAAAAAGGTAACATGGTAACCAAGTAACGTGGTAAAGAGGTAACATGGTAAAAAGGTAACATGGTAACAAGGTAACATGGTAAAAAGGTAACACGGTAACAAGGTAACATGGTTAAAAGGCAACATGGTAAAATACATACATACAAAGGCAGTTAGATGTTCTGTTTCCTTGCTAAAAACAAAATCGAAACGTTCAACCAGCATCCCCGAAGGTGGAGCTTTAGATTACAATTATGACTAGGTTTTTTGCGCCATATAAAATGGCTTAGCGTCGCTCGCCATCAAGAGCCCTGAAAAGGACTCTTGCAGTGTTGATGCAATCAAAATAGACAGACCCAAATACTGTCCCGATCGGCGACGAAGTCGTCTACCGGCGAGTCAGTGGACGACCCGGTCGCCTATGAGTCAGTTAAAGAAAATTACCTTGCTGAGAAAAGTCGAGTGCTTGTTAAGCAGGTGATTAGTGATTAAAAAGGATTATCATCACAGCACTCCGTACAGATCCATAGGTGCTCCGATCTTCTCCTCAAAAGCTCCACAAGTGTAAAACGACTGATGACGCCTTTTTTGTGTTGGTTAATGAAACGTCTTGTCCTCTTAGTGAAATGTTCATTTCTTGCAGCTGCAGGCTGCACCCCCATATCCACCAGTCTAGACAGGGATACGGAGTCATGTACTTTGGCGTGCTCCTCGGTACATTTGAAAACATCACTTCTGTCCAGTGCTGGACTAGCCTTAACAACTGCAGTGTCAGCAAGACAGTCGGCACGCTCGTTTCCCTGAACACCTGCATGACCTGGCACATGACCTGCTAGGCTGGTTGTGAGATGAAAGGAAGGGCATGTTATTGTTTGAAAGGAAAGTCCCCTTCCGATTAAACTTCTGGAACATCTAATTCTGGTGTTTCTTCCTTCCCTTTCTCCTTTCCATTTCTTGACGCGGTTGAGGCCCACAAGTGCTAGCATGCGAGACGTATTCAAAACCCGGGAAGTTAACTCGGTCCACAAATGCTCGATAAAGTCGGATGTGTTGGCCAGAAGGCGCAAACTTCGCATCTCTGCTGTAAACAGGCACAACGCAGTTGTGTCATACAGAAAAAAAAAAAAAAGATGTATTCCAAACAAAGGTTATATACCAAGCAAAACAGGGTCACGTCGAAAAAAAGTCGTATACCAAGACGGAATTTTAGAAAGCGTACGTTTACTGACTACTACTTTGTGTGCTTTGTGTGGCTCTTTTCTTAAGTGAATAAATACTCTTCCGAAAGAGTCCGAACCATTCAAGATACAACCTGGTGCAGTGAAATTAACCTTTTTTTCTTAAAACAAGTATAGTTTCCACACTTTATTGTTTGACAACTTTCCTTCTTGACGATCTGCCCCCTTGTTGTTTTTATTCCAGAGCCGTCGAGCTGAAATATACCGAGATTATACACAGTCTGCTTAAACAGGTGAGTTTCAAAATCATCGTCGTACAGCTAGTCATTTACAGAACGTCAGTCACCACAGCTGGCTTGAAATAAACTCTGTCCCTCTCCAGCTCATCTGCTCCATGAACTTTTATGTCCATTGTGTCTTATGTCCTGGGCCCACCTTCTTGTCGGTTGGCCCCTGCCCCTATGTCGAGAGGAAGGCTAAGTCCTGAGCTTCAGGCGCATATGTTACAATATACACACAGATCGTAGATCTGAATTTACTCCTCCTTGTTTATCATCGATCATTCTGTCAGAAAACGTAAGCCTGACAACCCTGGACGCCCGATTGTATCGGCGTGCTCCTGTCCCACGGTGTCTCTTCTGAATTTTTAAATAGTATTTTTACACCAATTGTTACCAGTCTCCCTTCATTTGTTAAAGTCACTAATCATGCCCTCAGGCTATTCCCGGGTAAGATCTATATAATCTTTTCCTGATAGATGTATAATCTCTCTATACGTCTATCCTTCACCCTGATGGTCTTAGGGCACTCCAGTTCTTTTTGGACAGAAGGTCCAACCCCATTATCCCTACTGCGGTTCTTGTACGCCTTGCTGAACTAATACTGACCCTTAATTCTTTTGAGTTTAATTGTGAGTATTTTGACTAGATCAGTGGGGTCGCTATGAGCACAAAGATAGCTCCCAGTTATGCGTGCCTCTTTATGGGCCACCTGGAATATGAGGTTGGTGTATAATAACCAGGCAAGTTTCCGGATGTGTATAGGAGATACAAAGATGATGGCGTTGGTATCATCGAAATGTTCTTGGTTGCGCTTGGCCAATTCCTAAATTTCATCAACAATTTCAATCCGGATATTAAATTCACCTCACCGATCTCCTCCATTCCAAATCTACCTTTAAAAAAAAAGTTTTTAACGTGACCCCTTAATGGTTGTTTTACTCTGTTCTTTGTTACCGTTGTGTAGTTCGGTTCATGTCGAGAAAGGCCCCCAGCCGAAATGTCAGTTTTTATTATTTTGTGCACGTTTTTAAGCCTCTCCATTTCGTTAAGCTTTTAGTCACAGTTCACTGGAATAATTCTTTTGTCAGAAAACGTAGAGCGAAAGGCCTGTAGCTTTGATAAAACCTATAGTGCAGCCCAAATCTCCAGGTGTGGCACACAGATTTGTCTTTATTCAGGCTGGAACCGGCCAGATAGTTTTTCGCAGCGTAAGGTTTACAACTTTGGGGTGCATGTTTTGGTATTTTCAAGCGCCAAGTAGCAGAGACGCATCATCGTTTTTTTTTTCCTCTGAAAAAGCTTGAACATATTTTGTTAAAGTCTGTTATGCCCTGTCCTTAGTTATAAGTGGATATCCCTTGTCTCTCTAGAAAGGCGATGATGCGATCCGTGAAAAGAACAATAACTGTGGGCGTCTGGTTATCAGGCAGTTGCAGTTCCAACATCAGAGCAAACGAGTCATCCCATCGTTGCTCCGTTCCTGTGCCAACAAAAACCACACATAATATCCATTACTGTCTATTGTAAAAAAAAAAAGGGGGAGGGGGGTTAATTTTACACAGACTACAGCCTTAGCAAATCCAACAGCATACACATGATTTAAATGCATAAGGCAGAAGTCAGATGTGCCAACACAAAGATTCCGACACTAGAAATGCAATTCATCGATGTGGGTATCTAGCCACCGTGGGTCTCATCTACAGACGCATTATCACCATCATCATCATCATCATCATCATCATCATGATCGTCGTCGTGAACATCACTGTTGTTTGTCCCAGGGAGGTAGCCCAAACGTCCCGGACACCTTCCAGAGGACGCCACTGCTCCTAGCTTGCTGTACAGGCTACCTGCAAGCAGTGGAGCTGTTCTGTGAGTACGGGGCCGACTTGGAGGCAGTCAACTTCTATGGACAGACATGTCTCCACGTGGCAACTGAAGGCGGTCATCTGGAGGTGGTTCGACTACTCCTAGAGGTTGCTGTTATTATTACCATCATTATCATCATCATCATCATCGTCAGCACTGTCATCTTCATCACCAATGTCACCACCACCATTACCATCATCCATTTTCATAAAAATATGTTTCTTCGACAAATATGAGAACGATAGGCGACGAGGAAGCTAGTTAGTTGGCTCCCTTGTAAGGTGTCTTCTTCTGTTTCTTCTCGTTTTCTCTACCAGTGATTTTTAGATGAAAAAGCCACAGGCCGCTATGAAGTCTATGGTGTGACATATGTCCTCCATTGATCCATACAGCTTGGTTTCCCTCAGAATGCCAACTGGTCGGAGTCTGTTGTGCCCGGCTGGCAGTCTAAAAACAATAGCCTATAATGGACTAAACTAATTGTTATTACTATTATCATTATTTAGCATTCCAAATTCTTGGGGTTTATTGTTGCAGATATCGTCCGCCTCCATTCATCTCTGTGACCGAATTCTTCCACATCATCATCATCATCATCATCATCATCATTTGTTTGTTCTTTTTCTTTGCTTTTTTTTTTTTTTTTTAAATAGGGTTTCTAGCCTCATTTTTTTATAGCCAGTCAATTTAAATAGTAAACTTTGTAGGTGTATGCATCGAGTAAATTACTAAAACAAATAAAGAAATGTCTTCACTGTATATTCCTCTCAATGTCAGCGATGCAAGAAGAAGTGTCCACTCTTGAAAACACAGGACCTGTTTGGTCAGACCGTCATGCATGAAGCAGCCAAGCACACGAACCATCAGGTAAAACATACACGATTCTTCTGTAGTGTGTAATTAATGTGTACCCGTCCACCGAATTATCTGTCGTTCTTGTTCTTCTTTATGTTAACCAGATGTAAACTCTCGCGGAAAGTTCTGGTTGTTCATACACTTCTTGTCTTTGGCCTTGTTTCAAAACTTGAATTTGTATGCACATCCGTTTTACAGATCTGGCTTACTTGTATGCAGAATGTTAGTTCTCTGAATATTCGGCAGATAGTTCCATCTTCTGGGGGGGGGGGGGTTCTAATTTGTCGATTTCTACGACATGCTTGTTAGGGAGGCCGTGAGCCTATTTTTTTCCCCCATAAAATGGGACATCAGAACCCACAACCGAGAGTGCCAGTTGACTGACCTTTTGGCGGTAAAAAGCAAACGACCAATAGACCACTCGGGTAAACTACAGAACCGGCAGGAAGTTAAACAGACTACTTCTGTCTGGGAATCTGCAACCTTTGGCAACTTAGACTTGGAGAGAACAGACACTAGCGATGTACAGAAAGCCAAAGAAGAATAGCAAAATAACACAGAATTGCTGAATTGTTGGTAGTTATTGTTAAGATTTGTCTAAGCAATTGAGGACTTTGGGGCGCAGAATCTAGGAATGTTGGGGGGGGGGGGGCCTCCAGCAACAACCCCTCCCCAGTTTATTTATATCGATGCCTCTGCTATAGACACGAGTTCGCAAGCCTGGTTACTCAAGCAGATGAACCTTTGAAAGTACACTAAAAGCTCTGGCACAGACAGGAAATGGTTTCAACAAGAGCGCCTTCCTTTGTGACGACTCAAACTTACTGATCGCTCTGGTACACATTCATGGAGTTATCCAAGGTCAGCAGCAGACAATTTGCAGTGCTGCCACCACATTTGCTAATTGCGTATTTTTCAATGGATCAGAATTATCCAGTACAAATACAACGGTTCTGCTATGTCGATTCAAGCAAATGTGATCACAGCGGAATTTTTAGCTGAATTGAGTACAGAATACCGGGAATTTAAACTGGGCTTTATTGAGTTAAAAGTTAGTTGCGTATCCGTTACAGGACTATAGCAGAACCAACCCCAGCATGTTTCGGCTGTTGTGGTTTTACTAGACAAATTTACGCTCAGTAGTTTGTTAATAATAGCTGGACGGTCGGCTTCTCGATACTACTGTCGAAACCTACACAAGGCGCAAGGCCCGCGGCTGGGATTGAACCCAGCACCCCTGCATAACGAAGCGCCTTCGCAACGCCTAAGCCACAGACTTCTTTGAGTGGACACTGTTTTATACACGGGGTGTTTTTCTTTCTGACGGTACGCATTACTGGCACCTATTTTGAGCATCATATTTTTTAAGCGCTTTTCTATCAGACACTGTGGTGAGTACGCAATTGTGTTTCTAGTAATCAAAGCGATATGAACATGCAGATAACACGGTGTTGATTTTCAATGACTGGACTAGTCCCACTTTACGGTGTACTGCATAAGGTAGGGGTGATCTCTCACCTGTGGGACAAGGTAACCAGTCAAAGGGAAGAGACTGTAACCCCGCAAATGGAGATAATGTTGCAGCGGGGAGTGTCTCTGGGCACAACCAGAGTAGTTAACTAGATGACAACAGGTACCGTCAGTAAGGAGACCAAAATATGAAATGGCTGTGGAAGGGACACGACTTAATGTTGATGTCTTACTGAAGTCTGTAAATATAAATATTTGGAGAGCAAACATACATTTAAAAAAAAAAAACCATAACTTTAAATTAAGAGGCCGCAGGGGAGGGGGGGGGGGGAACTTAAAATTAAAACTATACAGGTGTGATAGAAATTACTAAAAACCACGCCAATGTATTGCACCCAGTCCGTGTTGTTAAGGATGTCAAGAGTGATAAGCATGTGAAATCACGGTGCAGACGAACATGGTGTTGCCAAATGAAAATAGATCGCCTCCCACAGTTTAACGAGATATGCTTGTCAGTCCATCAAGTCAATGAGGGGATTAGGAGGCATTCAACGGCTGCAGTCGACCCTGGTGTCACCACTCGGTGAATATGACCCGTCACAGAAGTCTCGCTGTTAGAAACCTCCTATACCACTCGTACACTTGCTGGAGTGTACTGGGGAAGGAAAAACACGAAACCACCAGGTTACCAGACACATACGCTAAGTCATTGCACCAACACTACTCGATAAAAGTAATGTTAGTCTCCCAACGGCCAGCCTATTTACACACTAACTCACTTCTGTTAGTAGTTCATGATCTCCCTGCCTTCCCACAAGGGGGTTTGTGGGGGTGTTCCGCGATACCCTTGATATCGCGTGTTGTATATTTCAGTACGCCAGCGGTTTTAACGCTTCAAAAACATTGACCAACTGGTCCTAACACAACCCCCAACCTATGTCACGGGCAATTTTTTTTTCGGAATGAACACGTAAATGCAAAAGCAAACAACAGAGCGGGACACACCCGTAATCTTCAGGAAAGTCGCAGCACAACAAACTTGTGAATGAAAAGGGACCTACTTTTTCAGGGGAGATTAACGTGAACCTAACCCAATACTCTAGTTAGATTGTAGAGCTTCGTTATATTAACAGTTGTCCCTTCGTTGTGTATAAATACGCTGTCTGAAAACAAAAGCCATTAGAGGAGCCAACATTGATCAGTTGCTTTACAAAACTATTCTCCGTTTATTTGTCAAATACTCCAAACCTGACTTTTAGGATCACATGTGTTGCCGATGGTTGCCGTGGTTACCTGTAGAATGCATGCACGGAGTTTCTATAATTTATTTGCAGTTTGTTGATGAGCTTCTGGGTCAAGGTTGTCCCAGTGACATCAAGGATTCGGCGGGAATGCTACCCTTGCATGTTGCATCGTGGTATGAAGATTTCTGCCTTTCCTTCTTTTGATTTAAAAAAAAAAATTATTTATGTGTATTTTATTTATTTTTGCTTCATCCCCCCACCCTCCCCCCTCCCCCCCCTTCCCCCCCCCCCCCCCCCCAGCAGAACTATGGGATTTGCGTCTTTATGTTGATATGTTCGACATCTTTTGACATTTGTTTGCCCTATTAATAGAATTGTAATTATTCTAAATATTTGTTAGCATTCAGTGTGCAGTTGATATGTCTGAAACAATGCCTTCTCTAATATATAGAGAATATATAATAAATAGAGTAGGCCGTGGTCTGAAACATTGCTCCAAGCATTTTCCAACTCCACTGAGGGTAGCTCCTGATGTCGAAACGTGATAAGTAAGGATTCAGCTACAATATGAAATAATAATGGATGAATTGATGGATTAATAGCAAACGGGTCACCCTACAGTTGTTCCATTCCTGTGCCAAAGATAGACTACACAGAATGTCCATCTCTGGCCATTGTTTAAAAAAACTGACATAGACTGCAGTCTGAGCAAAACCAGTGCATGCACACACAGTATAAGGTAACCGTTAAAAGAATCAACACAAACAGTCTGGCACAAGACCTGCAGTTCATCTTTGATGAAAGCAGCGGTTACAGACAGATTAGTACTTGCACACGCAATTAATCGCATGTCACCGCTACCTCTTTGGCAACCAAAAAGAAGAGAAATAATAATACAAATGATGATGATAATAATAATAATAATAATAATAATAATAATAATAATAATAATAATAAACAATAATAAGAAGAAGAAGAAGAAGAAGAAGAAGAAGAAGAAGAAGAAACAGAAGAGGAAGAACAAGAAGAAGAAGAAAAAGAAGAAGAAGAAGAAGAAGAAGAAGAAGAAGAAGAAGAAGAAGAAGAAGAAGAAGAAGAAGAAGAAGAAGAAGAAGAAGAAGAAGAAGAGAAGAAGAAGAAGAAGAAGAACAACAACAACAACAAGAGAAGAAGAAGAAGAAGAAGAAGAAGAAGAAGAAGAAGAAGAAGAAGAAGAAGAAGAAGAAGAAGAAGAAGAAGAAGAAGAAGAAGAAGAAGAAGAAGAAAAAAAAGAGGACGAAGAACATGAAGAAAGAGAAGAAGAAGAAGAAGAAGAAGAAGAAGAAGAAGAAGAAGAAGAAGAAGAAGAAGAAGAAGAAGAAGAAGAAGAAAAAGAAGAAGAAGAAGAAGAAGAAGAAGAAGAAGAAGAAGAAGAAGAAGAAGAAGAAGAAGAAGAAGAAGAAGAAGAAGAAGAAGAAGAAGAAAGAGAGGAGAGGGAATGAGAAAGATGAGAAGAACAATTGGGAGGGGGGGGGGTGGTCTGCACAGTATCACAAATGGAGTTCTTTGATCAAAGTAATCATTTCACAGTTTGGAAATTAAATAGATAATTGAGCGATCTTTTTAATCGCCAGTGTCGGTTTCGTCATTAACATTTAAAGAAGAAAGATTATTGGTTGCACATGCGTGTGAGTCACTGGAGAATCCCCGCGGCAAATGAGACAACACGTGAAGTAAAATGTTCCTGTTATGTCAATGGCCGCCGGGGTTTCCTAGTTTTATATTAATGTATTCTGGACATCTGGGGATTGCCTGCATTCACTGCAAACTTGGTTTCTCTGTGGATCTGATTAACTCAATAACGGAGGGTGAAGATTTGCAGGCACATCTGGCAAGCACATCTCATGTGACATGCAGCCTAGCATAGGAGCCTGATCCTGCTAACTCAAGCCCTTAGAGCTGCTTCCCCCCCCCCCCCACCACTACCCTACCCCCTTCCAAATACTTTTTTAGAGACCATAACCAAATCTAATCTCCTCGTCACGTAGAAACGTTCTAATTTTTAGCAGCTGTTTATATATTTCATATTGTTTCAGATAAATCCTTATTCTTGTTTGCCCTTCAGCATACAATAACAGTTAGTTCCTTTTTAGTCACTCCAAACACTGAGAATCACAGAGTTCCCCGGAAAGTTTAATATTATAGGGGTGTAAGGGTTAGAGTCAAGAATAGGTTAAGTCAGTGTTTATTTCAAACCGTACTACCTCTATTATATTGGACTTCCCTGAAAACTCCAGGATTCAAGCTGTTTGTAAAAACAAAGAACCTATATATTTCTATTATTATTGCAAATTTTTATAATTAACCATATTTTGTTGACATATTTGCGACCCCCGCCCCCATTTTCCTCGTACAAACATTATATCTGGAGTCAATTTTGTAATCTTAGTTTCAGCTTCATAGCAGCCAACGAAAAACCACGGCCATCTTGAGGATATAAATAGGCCAACTGGGTCAACATATGCAGTCGGACGTGGAAAAACACACATAATGTTTATCACAGTCCCTTGTGGAAAGATTGACAGACTGCTATCTCCGCATACCTAGCATACAAACGCATTAAAAGCATACGGTAGCCATCCGAAGTACTAACACAAACAGTCCGACATTAGAAATGCAGTTCATTATGTTTGGTAGCAGAAGTCACCAACAAATCAGCAGTTGCACATGCGATCAATTTTAATCACATAATGGCACCATCAATATTGCGACAACAGGCATCGCGCAATTTTTTGAATGTATAATTCACACCACCACGCTGGTCACAGTCGAAAAACATTCCAAATGAAATCCGCAGCTCACAGTGTCACGCAATGTACTCAACTCAGAAGCTGGGTGACGAAACTAGATCCTTTCAGTCTTCAAATGAAGCAAAAATGCAACAGCCACCGTCTGGCATAAGCAAAAAATTTACCACGGCTCAAAACAGTAGCCGCGCCTAGCGTCCATTTTGACCGGAAATCAATATAAAGACTTTGCTCTTTGTCCCAGCTGTGGCGGATACCAGACGGTTCTCAAACTGTCGGAACTTGCCCCAGACGTCAACGCCAAGTGTCCTGATGGTAAAACAGCCCTATACCTAGCGGCCGAGTTCGGCAACTTGGATGCTATCGCTGCACTGCTGAAGATGGGCGCAGACGTCAAAGTTATGTAAGTGTAGAGTATGTGAACTACTTGCTTACCCGAATTCACTAGTATATAGTAATTAATCCTCCTCATTATACCATCATATACTACTACTACTACTACTACTACTACTACTACTACTACTACTACTACTACTACCACTACTGCTGCTGCTGCTACTACTACTACACCGCTACTGCTCTGTTGCTACTGCTACAACAACAACTACTACTAATATTGCTGCTACTGCTACTACTACTGCTACCATTACTACTATCACTGCTACCATGGCGTCACTTCTTCTTCTTTTTCGTCGTCTTATTCTTCTTTATCTTCTTCTTCTTTATCTTCTTCTTTATCTTCTTCTTCTTCTCCTGCTGCGCTGCTGCTGCTGCTACTGTCATTGCTGCTGCTTCTTCTCCTCCTCCTCCTTGCTCCTACTTCTTTTTATTATTGTTGTTGTAAGTATTATTATTATTAATCTTTCATCTTGTGTAGACCATAATTAATGATAAAACGGAAACAGTCACATATCAGATCACAAATTGCAGATGCTTGTAAATGTGATGTCACCAAAGTAGGGCAGTCCAACATGTTTGCAGTCTACATGTTACCATAAAGTTGACATATTAACCCTAACACAGCTTTGTTGAAATTCTGATGTGGGACTGTTGTTGTCTGACTTCCTACTACTACTACTACTACTACTACTGCTGCTGCTGCAGCTACTACTACTACTACTACTACTACTACTACTACTACTACTCTACTACTACTACTACTACTACTACTACTACTACTACTATACTACTACTACTACTACTACTACTACCCACTACTGCTGCTGCTGCTACTACTACTACACACCGCTACTGCTCTGTTGCTACTCTGCTATAACAACAACAAACAACAACTACTACAAATATTGCTGCTACTGCTACTACTACTGCTACCATTACTACTATCACTGCGTACCATGGCCGTCACTTCTTCTCTTTTTTCGTCGTCTTATTCTTCTTTATCTTCTTCTTCTTTATCTTCTTCTTTATCTTCTTCTTCTTCTCCTGCTGCGCTGCTGCTGCTGCTACTGTCATTGCTGCTGCTTCTTCTCCTCCTCCTCCTTGCTCCTATTTCTTTTTATTATTGTTGTTGTAAGTATTATTATTATTAATCTTTTATCTTGTGTAGACCATAATTAATGATAAAACGGAAACAGTCACATATCAGATCACAAATTGCAGATGCTTGTAAATGTGATGTCTCTAAAGTAGGGCAGTCCAACATGTTTGCAGTCTACATGTTACCATAAAGTTGACATATTAACCCTAACACAGCTTTGTTGAAATTCTGATGTGGGACTGTTGGTGTTGGCAAATCTGACGTCTACTTTACTTCATACGTGCGAACTTCAAGAACTGGCGCTGACAGTTAGTTTTCATATGGGACAGTCACAGAAATTTTGTGTGATTTCCACTAGCACAACTACGGAACAGTTATGGGGCAGCCTGTCTGCAGCAAAGTTGGTACCTCGACTAAGGGAAATCTGAGCACCTATAGGTGTGTCCAGAGTGCTGTTAAGATAATCCAACTCATAACCCGGTTGAGTTGAGTTGAGTTGAGTTTAGCTGAGTTGAGTCAAGAATCACATCACAGCACTCGGGGCATTCCCATGCATGCTCCGTCCTCATCTTCAGCAGCCAATACTGATGGTACCGGTCACAATCTGGTTAAATGTCCGTCTTGCCTTTCATCTGAGTGTATTGAGCCGGCCAGACCCTCTGGTAACACACAGGTGCCTCATTCTCTTCAGACCAAGATATTCTTTTTTCTCTACTCATTCCGTTGCTTGTTCCCAAAGGACCTTGACCACCTCTGCCTTGTCGTGTATCAATTAACCCCTAAGTGGTGCAGATCCAGCCAATCTGTCTGCCTGTTCATGAACTCATAACTCAAGTCAATATAGGTGTTAATAGTTTGGTGGTTTTAGTTGTGAATATCTAACAAACAACTGACTCTAAAACTATAACCACAGACGAACACTGAAAGCGAAACGAACCTAATGCAGTATTTATGGAAAACGAGCGAAATATTATACCGTTTTGATTCCCTCCAGTGACATCAACTTCAAGAACAGCCTCATAGCTGCTGCCATTGGAGGATTCACTGACATTGTAAACAATCTCATTGACAGGGGTGTGCAGATTGACTCCAAAGACAAAGAACATGTAAGTAGATCATTTCGTTTAAGCCCTTGCTTTGTAACCGTTATGCAAGAGTGGGCCATTATCTCTTTCAGTTCCAGACAACGTGTAGTAGTGTGTGATGAAAGAGGAAATCCTCGTGGTGAGTCTCAGCCATCAAATAATATGTTCTTTTACATGTTAAATTTGGTCAGAGAATGAAATAAAATCTGGCTACCAAAGTGACTACATCCTCTGTGTTTAGCCTTATGTTAGCTCTCATAATCTCTTGCCCATTTGGGCATTGGCTGCCAAATCTTCTGTCATCGAAAGAGTTATACAGGTCAGATAGGCTGGTGTTCAACCACCTGCCACTATGAATCAAGATACCGCAAATCTCTACCGTAGTTATGTATTCTTTACAAGACGTTGCAGAACCAACCCCAGCAATTTTTTTTGGCTGTTATGGTTTTTCTAGGCAAATTTTGCATTAAAAAAATTGCTATTGCCTTCTAAACGGTCAGCTCTCGGTACCAATGTCGAAATCAGTGCAAGACAAACCGTCCACAGCAGGGATCGAACCCGGCATTCCGAACGTTCACAAAGCCACAGACGCAAACAGTTATAGAGTATTTGTATATTACATCAATACAGACTACACACTCTCTTTATCAAAACGTGGTGTATTATGTAAATGGTAAAATTTTTTTAGATTCATTACACTTATTATATTAATAGTTAGTATAATATTAGTTATGCAAAGATAATTCTTGCACATACCAATTATTTGTAATTGTGACATTTGTAGTTGTTATTGTTTACTAGTGTGTAGGCAAAAACATTTTAGGCAAGAAGGAGAGAAGGTTTTATGGGCCTGCCTATCAATTTCTTAACTTTTTAAAGAAAATAGTTTATTAATCGTTTGCTAAAAAAAAAAAGAAAAAAAGAAATAAAAGTAACGCTGTTCAGACTATCCACAGAATACACCACTGCATCACGCGTGCCTACATAGCCGGTTGGCCACAGTGAAGGCATTGCTGGAGCATGGAGCCTGTGTTTCAAATGTCAACATTTTTGGTCAGACGCCATTAGCAATGGCTGTGGCGAGATCCAAAAGTGAAGTGGCGACCTTGTTGATGGAACACAGCAGGTATTCTTTTGTCTTCTTTCTTCAGATAGAATTTAAATAAGCTACAGATTGGGGCTTCACTGTCCACGGGTTTCATGAACATTCTTATTAGTTTTTAATTCACTAATTTTTAATTTTAAAATAATATATTTTTCATTATTGATTATTTAAAATTTTTTAATTATTATTAATATTTATTTTATTATTATTTTCTCAGGCTTTGATTTATTCTAACCTGTTGTAGCTTGTTGATATTGAACCAAATGGTCAGCTTGATAAACGTCAACTTCCACCTTTTATTGACTTGGGTTTTTTAGTCACAGTAATTTTGTGATTTTGCAAGCATTTTATTTATTATTTCTTTTAACGACAATTTATTTCCATTATCCGTATATTTTAAAGTTGTCTGACTGATGTTAGATGGTGTTATTTGAAGTGGTAAGGACCTCAAGACATTTATACAGCTTAGAGTCTCATCTAGTCTAAATTCAGATGTCTTTCATAGTCAACTAGACAGACAGACAAATAGTCAACTAGATAGACAGACAAATAGTCAACTAGACAGACAGACAATACAAAAACCATTGTCTTACTGTGGAACAATAACCCGTATTCCTTCTTGTCCCTTCAATAATGAAGCTGGGAGGAAAGTCTGTCTGTACCCAGCCAAAAAGGCTGTCACATTATCAACAAGATGACTGAGAACACCCCATCAGCTGTACAGGTTAGCTCTCTCCATTGTGTTGTTGTCATCATCGCTGTCATTGATGCTGCTGTTGTTGCTGTTCTTGTTGTTGTTGTTGGTGTTTGTTTTTGTTTTTACTGTTCGAAGGAATATCTCAATCAGGTGCTGTCTCCACAATGAAGATTGGATGCAATGGATCTCCATCACAGCATGTCTCTTGTTCTGGTTGTACACTCTCGCAGATTACTGTTCGCCCATCTCTTGATGTTGTCCTCCCACTTGTATTGTTGTCTACTTCTTGATCTCATGCCCTTGACCTCTCCCTCCAGTATGGTTTTAAAAAGAGTGCTATGTTTTTAAATGTGGCTAAAATATTTTGATCGTCTCTTTTTCATTTCTTTGAATAAAAGATATAAAACCAAATCAAAAATAGATCAGCTAGTTTTGCAATGTAACAAAACACAAATGGTAAGTGAACGTTGCAGCTATAAAGCCTTTATCATCATATTACATAAATCAACAAAACCGCATGCACAGACACAAATACACAAACTTTATTTCTTTCAGTAACTCTCTTTTCATTCACATATATTTTGCGTTTTATGTATATCTTCCTTTAGCATTTATTCTTTACACAGAAATTCCTTATGTATATCTTCCTTACATATTTATTCATTACGCATATCTTCCTTACATATTAATTCCTTACTCATATATTCCTTACCTTTATATTCCTTGTGTGTGTGTCTATGTGTGTGTGTGTGCGTGCGTGTGTGTGTGTGTGTTTAAATATTCCTTACGTATATGTTCCTTATGCAAATGTTTCTTATGCGTATATTCCTTACGTATATATTCCTTATGTATATATATTCCTCATGTGTGTGTATGTATTCCATATATATATATTCCATACACATATGTTTTGTTACACATATATTTTCTTACATATATATATATATATATTATATATATATATATATTATTATTATTTATATATATATATATATATATATATATATTATATATATATATATATAAATGGTAATTTAAGATATACATAAGGAATATATATATATATTATATATATATATATATATATATATATATATATATCATATTATATATATATATTATAATATATATATATATATTATATATATATTCCTTATGTACATCTTCCTTACCATTTTTATTTGCCATATATTACCAAAAATCCCAATGTGCTGTCTCCACAATTGAGGTTGGCTGCAATGTATCCGCTGCTCACTTTGGGATTATTGCATGGTGAAGCCACAATCTCTTCCATGGTGTGACCCTCGCACTACTGTATGAAAGCCACAAGAACAGTCTTTGTCTGAACTGCCCCAACGAGAGAATCGAACCTGGTAAATATCGGCTATTGCATTGTGAAACGATTTCACTAACCTCTATAGCCATGTAACTGCATATTTTCTTGACAAATAAAAAAAAGGAAGCTGGAGCTTACGGGACTGATTCCTAGTTTAGTAGCATAATAACAATAAACGAATAAAATTAATACTTTGCTGAATGTGAAACAAATAGAATTAAGCACTTGAAATACTATGAAATTATGCACATCTATTTTTTAAAGAGAATTTAGGTTTTAAAAGGGGCTGCTTAGGGGTGGGGGGGGGGGGGGGGCTTCAATACCCTCTAAAAACTATGTTGGGGGGGGGGGGGCCTTCAGCACCTTCAGCAAATTGTTTGGGCTGTACTCGTTTCCTGAGCAACTAGATTCTGGCTTCCCTGCTGTGTTTTATGGTTAAACGAATTTCTGGGATTTGCTCCTTTTCTGTTTGAATTCGATTAGTGACATTTTGAGTCACCTGGTGTCAATCTTTTAGGATACAATCAACAGGATGATTTTGAAAAAAATACTCACTAAATTTTGTCTGGAAAAAAATATTCTTATCAATAATAACTCTGTGTAATGAATGAGAAATTTGTTTTACTGATTTTAGATTGTTCTGGATAAGTGTATGACAACTTCTGACCACTCAAAGACAGATGAAGAGTATGCTGTAAGATAATATGTTTTCCTTAAATTCATATGATTATTAGACATAGAGATTTGCCTGTCGTTGTGAAGTTGATTCGTCTTCTTCCTCATCTTACTTTTTTCTGTGTATCTTTATCTTCCACTCATTGTTGTCATCATCATTATCATCCTCATCACCATTATCATTTTCACTATCATCTTTATTATCATCTTTCTTCTTCTTCTTTTTTCCCTTGTTCGCCTCCCCTGGTCTTGTTTTTCATTATCATGAGTGAGCTTCGTGGTCTCTAGGTATGGTGTCTGCCTCGAGTGCTAAAGGTCCCGGATTCAAACCCGGGTGAATGCTGGAATTTTTTTCTGTTCACGTAGACTTCTAGTAATTTCCCCTGGTTTCTGGGTAGTGAGATCGGATGTCCATTTGTATTTTTGCACACATAAAAATGCCCTTGGCAGTTGAAAATCAAAAAAAGAGTAGCCTAACAGTGCTGCCCTGGCAAAAATTTGTAGTTAAAAATCTACCCAAAATATTTCAGGATCCTCGCTGGTGCTACAGAGTCTGTGCAATGGGCTGAGCTTCTTCAGACCCAGGCTTGAGTTAGAAGTAGAACAGAGCACTTATAGGTTACTACCCATGTGCCATGTTGTTGATCGGTTGTTAAAATCTCAAACCTCATTATCATGATTATCATCACTGTCAACATCATCATCTCCTTATTGCCCCCCTCCTTCTTATCCATATCCATTTCTCCATCTTCTTCTTTATTTCTCATGTTTCTCCATCTTCTTCTTTATTTCTCATGTCTCCTGTGTGGATTCCGGGGCCCTACTATGGGAAAAACAAGAATAGACCCACTGCCTACCCAAAAGCATGTCGTAAGGAACCAACAGTCTGCATACAGATCTGTCATACGGATGCACACGCAACACTCAGGTTCTGGAACAGGACTGCAGTCTAGAAGTGGGCGAACAACAAGAACTTTTAGCCGGAGTTCACAGCCGGTGAACGCGAAGAAAAAGAAGAAGATTTCTCATGTTTCTCCATCTTCTTCTTTATTTCTCATGTTTCTCCATCTTCTTCTTTATTTCTCATATTTCTCCATCTTCTTTATTTCTCATGTTTCTCCATCTTCTTCTTTATTTCTCATGTTTCTCCATCTTCTTTATTTCTCATGTTTCTCCATCTTCTTTATTCCTCATGTTTCTCGATCTTCTTTATTTCTCATGTTTCTCCATCTTCTTCTTTATTTCTCATGTTTCTCCATCTTCTTTATTTCTCATGTTTCTCCATCTTTTTCTTTATTTCTCATGTTTCTCCATCTTCTTTATTTCTCATGTTTCTCCATCTTCTTCTTTATTTCTCATGTTTCTCCATCTTCTTTATTTCTCATATTTCTCATGTTTCTCCATCTTCTTTATTTCTCATGTTTCTCTATCTTCTTTTTTATTCCTCATGTTTCTCCATCTTCTTCTTTATTCTTCATGTTTCTCCTTCTCATCCTTCATTTCCTTCTCTTTTTTTTCTTCACAGTCTCCCTCTCCTTCTTGTTCTTTTTCAGTAACGGATGCCAAAGATTTCTTTTATTTTTAAAACACCAGGCATAAAATTCTGTTTTAAAATTCCAGATCGAGTTTAACTACAAATATGTCAACAATCAGTCCACAGCCAAGTCGGCATCTGAGTGCGTCTTTGTTGTAAGTATCTGGCCAGTTGGCCAGGACATTCAGTTATTTATGGTTGTTAACATTGTGGGCCAGTCATTGTAAATGAATTAGTCACATGGTAAAGTATACAGTGGTGCCTCAGTATTCAAATGCCTCAAAATTCGAACAACTAAGTTTTCAAGTAAACTGTGTCTTGGAACTCGAACGTCACCTTGGAAACCAAACGCCTGACACGTACCAATCACGCAAGTGAGCTGACAAAACAGACACTTCAGCACTTTTACAGCAACAGGAGGAAGAAATTGTAGAAAAAATGTCTTCCAGGGAGGAAGAAAGGAAAGTTGGAAGGATTAGCACTGTTGAAATTCCATATCTTTTGAACTTGTGGTCGAAAACACCAGAAGTTGTTAAAAGGTGGCACTCTGACTGAGACTTAGTTAACCAATGAGTTAACTTATTCAAAGATAAAATATTTAAACATTTTAGAAACAAAAATTTCAAATGGTCACCAACATCAAAGCTCATCCAAACGCTGGCTGTCAATAAAAACTAGTGACCCCCCCCCCCCCACCCCCCCCCCCCACCCTACAAGTGGTGAATGACTATGATATGAAGCACTAGAAAGGATTCCTGATGTTATCACGAAAGGTGACTCCCCTTCCAAACAGTAACTGAATGACAAACAACAAACTGAGTAACTGAATGACAAACAACAAACTGAGTAACTGAATGACAAACAACAAACTGAGTAACTGATTGACAAGCAACTAACTGAGTAACTGACTGACAAACAACTAACTGAGTAACTGAATGACAAACAACTAACTAAGTAACTGAATGACAAACAACTAACTGAGTAACTGAATGACAAACAACTAACTGAGTAACTGATTGACAAACAACTAACTGAGTAACTGACTGACAAACAACTAACTGAGTAACTGAATGACAAACAACTAACTGAGTAACTGACTGACAAACAACTAACTGAGTAACTGAATGACAAACAACTAACTGAGTAACTGACTGACAAACAACTAACTGAGTAACTGACTGACAAACAACTGACTGACAAACAACTAACTGAGTAACTGACTGACAAACAACTAACTGAGTAGCTGACTGACAAACAACTAACTGAGTAACTGAATGACAAACAACTAACTGAGTAACTGATTGACAAACAACTAACTGAGTAACTGACTGACAAACAACAAACAGGATAAGTGACTGACAAACGACAAACTGAGTAACTGATTGACAAACAGCAAACTGAGTAACTGATGGACAAACAACAAACTGAGTAACTTATTGACAAACAGCAAACTGAGTAACTGATTGACAAACAACAAACAGGATAAGTGACTGACAGACAACAGAGTAACTGACTGACAAACAAACAGACATGTAGACTGATGGATGGCATGTTGGGTCGATGGAGGGACAGACGGACATTCATATAATAAGTTAGATTTGCAGGTTGGTAGGCAAACAGGCAGACAGACAAGCTGGCAGACAGACAAACAGACAGATTATTCATTCTTTTCCCTCCACATATTTCTTCTGTCTGGAAGACAATGCTCAAGTGTGGCAGAGAAGAGCTTCTGTCACACCCATTGTGTCAGAGTAACTTATCCTACAAATGGTAAGTGGCCTTACTGGTGGACCATACTTGTAGTCACCTTCTGTTAAGTTCGCAAGTGTGTGGGACAAGTGTGGGTGAACACTGTGAGCAGCAGATGTGTATGTCAGGCATTTATGTGTGTG
>CAJHNH020001041.1:54755-205127 GCA_905116865.2 Candidula unifasciata
TAAAAAAAAAAGGGAAAACTTGCTTAGAAAAGGTGTTAAAACCATCACTGATGCTGCTGATGAAAATGCTTTGCAGGTGAAAACAGTGCAAACATCTCTTATTTCTGTTTCAAACAGTTATACGGAGACAGGTTAGAGACAAGAGAAGATTTAATTAAAGAATTGTTGACAAACAGATTGTCGAAAAACAGTTAGAGATCCAGCGACAGGAGTATTAAAAAGCAATGGATGGTGTGTGTTAAATCATTGTATATTCATGTGATTAAGTAATACATTAATGGACTCTATGTGTAAATTATTTTATTTCAAAGTGCGTCAGCCTACGTGATTTAATGTTGAGGTCTATATTTATTTGTTGTAAGATTCAACTTTCCATTTCTCTCATAGTAGTCTATGAAGGCAAGGAATACATAGTGAAATATTAGCTAAGGTTACTACATTATTGTGGCATGAGTTTTCAAAGTTATTTTTTGTGTTTATGTTAAACATATATTCCTGTTATGATTCATGCATGCATTTTGTACATGTATAAATAGCACACCATGAGTGCACTCAGAATGATTAGATATGTACCCCCGTGACGACGCTGAAAAAAACTAAAGAGACCTTGAAAAGCCTTGAAATTGGTTGGTAAATTTGGCTATGAACCCTGTGTTAGTTTTTATTTTCGGTAGTTTTTATTTGTTAAATTTGTCATGAAAGATTAACAGCCGTTGACTCTGGGAGACGATATGCGGATGTGGCTCCAGCAGCAGCAAATCCAGCCAACCCGGTTCAGCTTATTGTTTAGTTATATTAGGACACCGGATGGTTACATAGTAAACTGTAGTTCAGTTTAGGCACGAACATATTATTATTATTTTTTTTAGTCATTTCATCTTTTCTCCTCTCACCTCATCTCATCTTATCTAACCTCACCTTACCTTATTTAACCTTACCCCATCTAAACCTACCTCATCTAAACACCTCATCTTATCTTAAATCATCTCACCTCATTTTATCTTTTCTCACCCAATCTCCTCTCACCTGATCTCATCTTATCTCACCTCTGTCTTACCGTCTTACCGCATCTCAGCTCGCCTCATCACATCCTCTCATCTCACCTCAAATCACCTCCTATCATCTCATTCCATCTCATCTCATTAGCTCACCTCATCTCACTTACTTCACCTCATCTCGCTTACCTCACTTCATCTCATCTTGACTCTGTTGTACCTTACGGTGTCCAGTTACAGTAGACAAACTGAGGAAATGCCTGATTCTCTAAGGGGGTTTCCATGAACTGTTTTTCCCTTTGTTAATTGTCTGAATATTCTTAACGGTTGCAAACACAATTTGTAATTTCAAGATTCTTCTTCTTCTGCCTTTTTAACACCCAATGGAGCATAGGCCCTCAACCAACTCTCACCAAGTAGTTCTATCCTTCGCTATCGTATGCAGCTCTCCCCATGTCCTCCCCATCTTTTTAACTTGACTCTCTAACTCCCTTCTCCATGTGTGTTTTAGTCTCCCTAATTTCTATGCCCCTTAAGGTTCTAATGTAAGAACATTCTAGCAACCCTATACTGTTCCGAGATACCCTGGTAATTTTCTAGCTGCGAGCAATTTGACAGCAGAGCACATTGTGTTGATTTAGACAGTAGTATGGACAGCCGACTAAACATAACAAACTACTGAACATAAAATGATCCTGATCAGACCACAAACAGCTCCCTCCCCCTCCCCCCCCCCCCCCCCCCCCCCCCCCAACCCCAAATGCTGGCGGTGGTGTGCGACTTTCTCTAAAGCAGTAGTTCTCAGTTAAGTAAGACCCGCAGACCCCTTGTAGTTTCAAAGCCCTGCCACTGACTTCCTACATTCTGTTTTAAAAAAAGAAAAAAAATTGTAAATCTATTTTAGAATCACAAAAAGAAAAAAGTAAATCTATATTAGCATCACAAAAAGAAATAAGTAAATCTATATTAGAATTACAAAAAAGAAAAAAAGGTAAATCTATATTAGAATCACAAGAGAAAAAAAGTAAATATGTATTAGAATCACAAAATAAAATAAAAATATAAATCCATATTAGAATTTAAAAAAAATGTAAACGTATAATAGTATCACAAAAAGAAAGAAAATGCAAATCTATATTAGAATCACAAAAAGCAAAATGTATATCTATATTAGAATCACAAAAAGCAAAATGTACATCTATATTAGAATCACAAAAAAAGAAAATTTAAATCTATATTAGAATCACAGAAAGAAAAAATTTAAATCTATTTAAGAATCAGAAAAAAGAAAACAAAATGTAAACAATATTAGAATCACAAAAAAAAAATCTGTAATTGAATCATAAAAAGAAAAATATAAATGTATATTAGAATCATAAAAAGAAAAATATAAATGTATATTAGAATCATAAAAAGAAAAATATAAATGTATATTAGAATCATAAAAAGAAAAATCTAAATGTATATTAGAATCATAAAAAGAAAAATCTAAATGTATATTAGAATCATAAAAAGAAAAAATAAATGTATTATTAGAATCATAAAAAAGATTAAATGTAATCACATAAAAAAAAAAATATAAATGTATATTAGAATCATAAAAAGAAAAATATTAAATGTATCAGAATCATAAAAGAAAAACATAAAATGTATATTAGAATCATAAAAAGAAAAATATGTATATTAGACTCATAAAAAGAAAAATATAAATGTACATTAGAATCATAAAAAAAGAAAAATATAAAGTATATTAGAATCATAAAAAAGAAAAATCTAAATGTATATTAGAATCATAAAAAAGAAAAATATAATCATAAAAAGAAAAATATAAATGGTATACTTGAATCAATAAATAACAGAAAAACGAAAAATAAAATAATATATTAAAAATAGAAAAAATATAAATGTATATTAGAATCATAAAAAGAAAAATCTAAATGTATATTAGAATCATAAAAAGAAAAATATAAATGTATATTAGAATCATAAAAAGAAAAATATAAATGTATATTAGAATCATAAAAAGAAAAAAAAAAACAGTTGAGGGTTGTGTGTATGTGCTTTTTCTAAATACAAATGTGTTTTTTAATCCCCAGATCTCCTTTCTGATGTTGTTTTTCATCCCTGCAGTTTCCATTCCCCTCAGTGTCATGGTGAAAGAGGTAAGGAAAAGCAAATTAAACAGCGTCTGTCTATGTTTAAATTTTCGAATTTCTTTTATACTTAGGGTTGGTTCGCTTCTTTACAAAGGATCGGTACACCATCTCCTCGACTTACAACCTGTCTGACTTACGATCCTCAGCATTTACTAACCCCCCCCCCCCTCCCTCCCCCCACCCCCAAGTAATATCAGGAGGTATTTTAATACATGCAATAGAGTTCATATTATGTATTTTTCACATAACCTACGATAATTACACAATTATATGTACGTAGATTGGATGTTTATGTTTTATGTACAATTTTTATAACCTGTTTGAAAAAAAAAGTAGTCATCTTACGACTTGTTGTCGAAGGGGACCCTACATGAAGAGTCCATCTTGTTATTAATATTTTAGGGACCTGTTGCAACTTTATGGTTAGTGAAATGGTTTCACAGTGCACTTCTCAATGTTTACCAGGGTTCGGTAGCCATGGTGAAGGGTTTAGAAAAATACTTTTTGTGGCTTTCAGACAGTGGTAGGAGAATCACACCATGGAAGAGATTGGGGACCTCATTATGTAATATTCTCATGGTTAGCACTGAATATATTGCAGCCAACGTCACTTGTGGAAACGGCTCACTTTACTTTTCCAGCCTTAGTGAAACTTATTTGGAAGTTGCTGAGGTGTGGTTTTATAGACGAATGATGAGAATACCCTGGACAGATAAAAAGAGTAATGAGGACGTCTTGAAAGAAACTGACTCACAAAGAGAACTGACTGCCCAATTCAAAAAGAGACATTCTTTGGTCATGTGATGAAAAGGAAAAAACAGGAGTGCATTGTGACAGTAGGTAAGTTGAAGGGAAGGAGAGGCAGAGGGAGACCGAGAGAACAGATGCTAGACAGTTTGACATCATGGCATGGAGGATCATCTGTATCAGAGTTGGCTGAAAGTACACAAGACTGAAGGTGACTACCAATGCCACATGGCATGGACTTTATGAAGGAGAAGAAGGCGTGCTGGGCACATGATACTAACCTAGGGTGACCATACATCCCGTTTTTTAGGTGTATCCCGGCCAGACCTGCCAGGTTGTCCCATTTAAAAAAAAAATCTAGGAATAAGCTGGAGAATAGAACACACACTTATAGCAGCATCTGTAGACATTATTAGATTTCATAGTTTTAGACACATTTAGCTCTCTCAGGCCCGATCACCGGTAATTTGTTCATGGGAATTTTCATTTTAGAATATTATTTTCTTTCTTGCAGTTAAAGAGCATATTGTTTCATCTATTTCTTGGCGGTAATGGTTGAGGTGTTAATACTATTGTTGAGCAAGTAATTAACCCATTCACCCCAGTGGCCTGAAAAAAAAGGAGGAGGGCCAGTTAGTGGGGTATCCTGTTTTCAGCTCAAAATATTATTATGGTGTCCCTATTCTAGACCCATATTTTTATCAGACCGATTAGCACTCGACGGGCCGATGTCGACAATGCTCAATGTTCCAGTATCATTATTCTTGTTTTGCAATGTGCTAATATCAGGCTTTACTTGCCATCATGCAGAAGATATAATATGCAAGTAGATACAACTAAGTCGGCTCTGAGCCAAGTTGATGCGAACGCTTCGCTTTGTAATGCTGGGATACCAGGTTCGATCCCAGCTGTGGGCAATGCGCCTTGCCTTGGTTTTGACAGTGGTATCAAAAAAGCCGACCGTCCAGAAAGCAATGGCAAACTACTGGATGTAAATTGCCTAGAGAAACCACACAACAGCCAGGGGCTGTTAGGGTTGGTTCTGCAACGTCCTGTAAAGGATACGCAACTAACTTTAGATACAACTAAAACTGACGAAATGCAGCTCAATATAATTCCTAGTCCACTACATTATCAGACAATAAACAGCATTTTCATACCAACAGTGTTCTACCAGCTGCTAGACATGGACAATATCAAAGGTTCTTCTTTTCTCTTCTCCTAGAATGCCTCTCAGTATCAGGGTTTTCACTTTGTTTGTAGCACTGTGTCTCTGATATTTCTGCGGTCGATTTTCTATGTGGTTGACCTCCCGCTCTGTTATCGCTCTCTATGGTGCCCTGTCTGATGCCAATCTTGTTAGATGGCCAAACCATTTGATCTTTTGTCTACCAATAACATTGTCGACGTCACCCATTGAGTGCCGATCAGTCTATAAACTTGACACAGATTGACAAAATCCATTGATATCCGTGAAGCAATAGATCACAAACTGTCCAACAGCGTTTAACGGCAACAGTGGAAATTGATGATGATGATTATGACTTCTCATGAATTTCCAGTTCCTATTTTGGACAAAGTTGACCTGGAGGCCAAAGTCAGTTATAAAAAGTCACCTTGGTGCAGGTTTTAACCCAACACATTCGGTCTGTTAGAATTTTATGATTTTTCTATTGTCTTAAAATATTTTTATATAGAAGAACCACACACAAAAAGGATTCATTTGTTTGTTCAGTTGATGAAAAAAATAAACTAGACTATGTTCAACCAGCTTCCCATGGGGAGCTTTAGGTTATATTGTGGGTTGCATTATGTTCACCAAATTTAAATGCTTAAAATTATTTTCAACTAACTGGTCCTGAAAAAGTAGCTTGCAGTTTTGATGCAGTGACTCCAACCACTTTCCCTTTTGGCGAGGATTAACTGGCCAAAAGGCCACGCAATCGCTAATGTATAAACGGGGTCCTTTTTTTTTCCTTTTATTAATTACATGAATTACATTATTACACATTATGTAATTTAATTCAGTGTACACTTTAACCTGTTTGATTTATTGTCTGCCATTTCTTTGTTTATCCTCCAGCAAGGATTTCTAACGACTGGCAGCTCACTGATGTCCACGTTCGCCATGGCTCTAGGAGAACTCAATTATCGTGACACCTTTGTCCTGATCGACAACCAGCCATTTTCTCTTGACCTCTACTTGCTGTTTCCCATATTTTGTCTCCTGCTCAACTGCTCTCTCATGAACCTCATGGTAGGTCCTGCATTGTTAACTATTTTCATAATATGTAATAATGTAATTCATGACAATCCCCGCCCAGGTGATGTTATTATCTCTTGTTGAGAGGCAGAGAAAGTATATAGGGGTCCATAGCAAAAGCGAAGGGACATTGCTTATTGCTACAAAGCCTGGCATATGCTATCACAACATCTAGTTAGAGAATGGAGGTGGAAGTAGTCACTACTGACACAGTTTATGTTGAGAAAGGTGGAGACAGGCAGGCATGCTCCGTGCAGAGTGGCAAGCATCACTTCAGAGGTACGGGTAGTTAGCCTCCTTTAGATATTTTCTCCAGGTCACACCAGTGTGTTGGGAAATGAGCAGGCAGATAGACTGGCATCACATGCTGGTGAATTGATATACGACAAGCTAGATGTTGTGAGGGCCCATTGTGAGCGAGTGAACAGTGCGGAGGTGCAGATGGATAGATCATTACGGTCTGAGGAGAATGGCGCTGCGAGGAGTTACCAGGTGACCTGGCCGATGCTCAACACTCAAGGGAAAGGCGAGACAGATATACAATCAGACAGATACTGGTGCCATCAAAATTGGAACTCTTCGCTTGCTGCTGAAGATGGGGACTGAGTGCTTATTGGAGGTCCCGATTTAACATTCAACATAACATGTAATGGGATACAATGGGGCTGAGCCACACATGTATCAGGACCAGGGTTAGTACTGGTCAACACTTGCCTCCGCTTCTCTGTGGTCATTCTAGACACAGATTCCTAACGTGGAGCTTGTCCAGTATCGGAGTATCGGCACGTTTCCCTCCCAGTTGGAGCACACCTGCCTGAGAAGCAAAAACCAACTGCCTGCACAAAAGTGAGCCTGGTTTGTAAACTGGTGTGTGTGCACTCAAGTCCCGAAGAAGACTAAAGTCCAGAAGTGGAGAAACAAACAGGATTGTCTTCTGCCGGAGTTTGTGGTTGGTGAACATGAAGAAGAAGAAGAAGAAGAAGAAGCACAAGAAGCACAAGAAAAAGACAGAAAAAAAAATAAGGTAAAGGAGGAGAGAAGGAGGAAGAAAAAAAAAGCTCCCTTAGGAGTAAAAAAAAAAACTGCTGAATGCTGCTGGAGGTCAAAGGTTGTGGGGAGGTGTGATTCGCCAATGCCAGTAGACTAGGCACTCAATAGTAATGATGATGATAGTGATGAAAACCATAACTGTGTGTTTCACAATGTTCTGATATCTACACTCTGTTTTCTACAATGTTCATATATCTACATTCTGTTTTCTACAATGTTCATATACCTACATTTTATGTTCTAGAATGATCTAATACCCACACTCTATGTTCTACCCTGTTCTTATACCCACACTTTATTTTCTAGAATGCTGTAATATCCACATTTTATGTTTTGTAATTTTCTAGTTTTAATATTCACACTCTATGTTCTGTAATGTTCTAATATCCACACTCTATGTTCTACCCTGTTCTAATATCCACACTCTATGTTCTAGAATGCTGTATTATCCTCACTCTGTGTTCTGTAATATTCTAATATCCACACTCTGTGTTCTGTAATATTCTAATATCCACACTCTGTGTTCTGTAATATTCTAATATCCACACTCTGTGTTCTGTAATGTTCTAATATCCACACTCTGTGTTCTGTAATGTTCTAATATCCACACTCTGTGGTTCTGTAATATTTGCTAAGATCCCACACTCTGTGTTCTGTAATGTTTCTACTATATCCACACTCTGTGTTCTGTAAAGTGTTCTAATATCCACACTCTGTGTTCTGTAATATTCTAATATCCACACTCTGTGTTCTGTAATATTCTAATATCCACACTCTGTGTTCTGTAATGTTCTAATATCCACACTCTGTGTTCTGTAATATTCTAATATCCACACTCTGTGTTCTGTAATGTTCTAATATCCACACTCTGTGTTCTGTAATGTTCTAATATCCACACACTCTGTTCTGTAATGTTCTAATTATCCACACTCTTGTTCTGTAATATTCTAATATCCACACTCTGTGTTCTGTAATGTTCTAATATCCACACTCTGTGTTCTGTAATATTCTAATATCCACACTCTGTGTTCTGTAATGTTCTAATATCCACACTCTGTGTTCTGTAATGTTCTAATATCCACACACTCTGTTCTGTAATGTTCTAATATCCACACTCTGTGTTCTGTAATATTCTAATATCCACACTCTGTGTTCTGTAATATTCTAATATCCACACTCTGTGTTCTGTAATATTCTAATATCCACACTCTGTGTTCTGTAATGTTCTAATATCCACACTCTGTGTTCTGTAATGTTCTAATATCCACACACTCTGTTCTGTAATGTTCTAATATCCACACTCTGTGTTCTGTAATATTCTAATATCCACACTCTGTGTTCTGTAATATTCTAATATCCACACTCTGTGTTCTGTAATGTTCTAATATCCACACACTCTGTTCTGTAATGTTCTAATATCCACACTCTATGTTCTGTAATGTTCTAATATCCACACTCTGTGTTCTGTAATGTTCTAATATCCACACTCTGTATTCTGTAATGTTCTAATATCCACACACTATGTTCTGTAATATTCTAATATCCACACTCTGTGTTCTGTAATGTTCTAATATCTACACTCTATGTTCTGTAATGTTCTAATATCCACACTCTATGTTCTGTAATGTTCTAATATCCACACTCTGTAGGGATCTGTAATGTTCTAATATCCACACTCTGTATTCTGTAATGTTCTAATATCCACACTCTGTATTCTGTAATGTTCTAATATCCACACACTATGTTCTGTAATGTTCTAATATCCACACTCTGTGTTCTGTAATGTTCTAATATCTACACTCTATGTTCTGTAATGTTCTAATATCCACACTCTATGTTCTGTAATGTTCTAATATCCACACTCTGTATTCTGTAATGTTCTAATATCCACACTCTGTATTCTGTAATGTTCTAATATCCACACTCTGTATTCTGTAATGTTCTAATATCCACACTCTGTATTCTGTAATGTTCTAATATCCACACTCTATGTTCTGTAATGTTCTAATATCCACACTCTGTGTTCTGTAATGTTCTAATATCCACACTCTGTATTCTGTAATGTTCTAATATCCACACTCTGTATTCTGTAATGTTCTAATATCCACACTCTGTATTCTGTAATGTTCTAATATCCACACTCTGTATTCTGTAATGTTCTGATATCCACACTATGTTCTGTAATGTTCTAATATCCACACTATGTTCTGTAATGTTCTAATATCCACACTCTATGTTCTGTAATGTTCTAATATCTACACTCTATGTTCTGTAATGTTCTAATATCCACACTCTGTGTTCTGTAATGTTCTAATATCTACACTCTGTATTCTGTAATGTTCTAATATCTACACTCTGTATTCTGTAATGTTCTAATATCTACACTCTGTATTCTGTAATGTTCTAATATCTACACTCTGTATTCTGTAATGTTCTAATATCTACACTCTGTATTCTGTAATGTTCTAATATCCACACTCTGTATTCTGTAATGTTCTAATATCCACACTATGTTCTGTAATGTTCTAATATCCACACTATGTTCTGTAATGTTCTAATATCTACACTATGTTCTGTAATGTTCTAATATCCACACTATGTTCTGTAATGTTCTAATATCCACACTCTGTATTCTGTAATGTTCTAATATCCACACTATGTTCTGTAATGTTCTAATATCCACACTATGTTCTGTAATGTTCTAATATCCACACTATGTTCTGTAATGTTCTAATATCCACACTATGTTCTGTAATGTTCTAATATCCACACTCTGTATTCTGTAATGTTCTAATATCCACACTCTGTATTCTGTAATGTTCTAATATCCACACTATGTTCTGTAATGTTCTAATATCCACACTATGTTCTGTAATGTTCTAATATCTACACTATGTTCTGTAATGTTCTAATATCCACACTATGTTCTGTAATGTTCTAATATCCACACTCTGTATTCTGTAATGTTCTAATATCCACACTATGTTCTGTAATGTTCTAATATCCACACTATGTTCTGTAATGTTCTAATATCCACACTATGTTCTGTAATGTTCTAATATCCACACTATGTTCTGTAATGTTCTAATATTCACACTCTGTATTCTGTAATGTTCTAATATCCACACTCTGTATTCTGTAATGTTCTAATATCCACACTCTGTATTCTGTAATGTTCTAATATCCACACTCTGTATTCAGTAATGTTCTGATATCCACACTATGTTCTGTAATGTTCTAATATCCACACTATGTTCTGTAATGTTCTAATATCTACACTCTATGTTCTGTAATGTTCTAATATCTACACTCTATGTTCTGTAATGTTCTAATATCCACACTCTGTGTTCTGTAATGTTCTAATATCTACACTCTGTATTCTGTAATGTTCTAATATGTACACTCTGTATTCTGTAATGTTCTAATATCTACACTCTGTATTCTGTAATGTTCTAATATATACACTCTGTATTCTGTAATGTTCTAATATCTACACTCTGTATTCTGTAATGTTCTAATATCCACACTCTGTATTCTGTAATGTTCTAATATCCACACTATGTTCTGTAATGTTCTAATATCCACACTAGGTTCTGTAATGTTCTAATATCTACACTCTGTATTCTGTAATGTTCTAATATCCACACTCTGTATTCTGTAATGTTCTAATATCCACACTGTGTTCTGTAATGTTCTAATATCTACACTCTGTATTCTGTAATGTTCTAATATCTACACTCTGTGTTCTGTAATGTTCTAATATCCACACTCTATGTTCTGTAATGTTCTAATATCCACACTCTGTGTTCTGTAATGTTCTAATATGCACACTCTGTATTCTGTAATGTTCTAATATCCACACTCTGTGTTCTGTAATGTTCTAATATCCACACTTTATGTTCTGTAATGTTCTAATATCCACACTCTGTGTCCTACAATGTTCTAATATCCACACTCTATGTTGTTTGTGTAATGTTCTAATATCGACACTTTATGTTGTGTAATGTTCTAATATCCACACTCTAGTTCTACAATGTTCTAATATCCGCACTTCATGTTCTACAATGTTCTAATATCCACATTCAGTGTTCTACAATGTTCTAATATCCACACTCTATGTTCTAGAATGTTTAAATATTCAAACTGTATGTTCTACAATTTTCTAATATCCACACACTATGTTGTAAATTTGCTAGGTCGGTGTGGCTGTCGGGGACATCACTAAAGTGGAGAAGTCGGCCTACATGTCCCGCCTGAAAGCGCACGTACATATGTGTCCACTTACCTGACCTGTTTGTTCATCATCATTGTCATCATCATCGTCATCATCATCAGCATCATTGTCATCATCATCATTGTCACCATCATCATTGTCACTATCATCACCATCATCATCATCATTATCACCATCACCATATCATCACCAGGAAGGCTAACCCAGTCAACAAATGCCTGCAGAAGTCAGATGTGTCTGCCAAAAGGTGCAAATATCGCAGCAATGTTGTACACAGGCAAAACACAATTACATTTTTAGACGTACGCAAAAGAAAAACAATATCATTATCATATCATCATTATCATTGTCATCATTATAATAATCATCATCATTGTATGATCATCTTCACCATCATCATCTCCATCATATGTGTCATCTTTGTCATCATTATCATCATCTAATCATCATTATCATCATCACCATCATATCATCGTCATCACCACCATCATCATCATCACCATAATGCCTTAACACAGCCTGTCTGATCTGCTCCCTGCTCCTTCCATTTTTGTCGGTCACTGGCAAAATTCTGGAAGACCTAGACTTCGCCGACGACATAGCACTCCTGAGTTCAGAACACACAGACGCCAAAGAAAAAATAAATCGACTCCAGAATTTCTCAGAACAAATTGGACTCCAAATTAACACCGCAAAAACAAAAATTCTAGACCTTACCAACAGTTCAGTTGATATCACGCTGAACAACAACAGCCTTGAAAAAGTCAACAGTTTTACTTATCCAGGGAGCAAGATGTCATCCACAGGAGATACCGCACCAGAAATACCATTTAGAATAGCACTGGCATCTAGTGCCTTCAATAAACTGTCCAACATCTGGAAATCAAAGACACTTAGCAAACACACAAAACTCAAGATCTTCAATTCTTGTGTGATTCCAGTACTAACCTATGGATGCGAGAGCTGGAAATCAATGAAAACTCTAGACACAAAATTAGACAGTTTTGAAAATAAATGCCTTAGAAGAATACTAAATTTCAAATGGTCAGATTTCCGAACCAATACACAAATAAGGCAAGAATCCAGGCAAGAGTATGTGTCTAATTTTATACGAAAACGCCGCTGGAACTATGTCGGCCACGCCCTCAGAATGGATAAATCAAGACTTCCTTACCAAGCCCTCATTTGGACACCACAGGGGAAAAGATCTCGTGGAAGACCAAGGGAAACCCTAGGTAGAACTATCATCAGGGAAGGCTCACTCATGGGCCACTCGAACATCGAAGATCTACAACAGATTGCAACGAACCGCCATGCATGGAGAGTCATGACCTCTGCCCTATGTGCCGCACTCAACACAAGAGGAAAGACTAACTAACTGGCAATGGACTTGATGTTTGTATTTGTGAGGCTTTCCCCTCTCAGATTTATTAATTATTAAGGTCCTTTTGATCTCTTCTCTTCTTTCGCTCTACATAACCTTATAGTATCATTTTGAAGAGACCGGTAGATCTTGTTGCAGACAGACGAAAGTACAGATGGATGGATAGATTTATGGATGGGTGGGTAGGTTGGTGGATGGATGGATGGGTGGTTGGATGGAGAGTGGGTGGGTGGTTGGATGGGTGGTTGGATGGAGAGTGGGTGGGTGGTTGGATGGGTAGGGAGGGAGGAAGGTAGGAAGATAGAAAAAAGAAAGAAAGAAAGAAAGAAAGTAAGTAAGAAAGTAAGGAAGAAAGTAAGGAAGAAAGAGAGACATCTCCAACCGAGTAAAGAGACCGCCAAGATAATGCAGATATAAACATGTACTGCAGATTCACTACCTGATGGAGACAGAACAAATGTTGTCTTCAAAAGGCCGTCGCAAGATCATCAAGGACAAACTTGTAGTGCGGCCAAATTCCAAGTCTAAGAATTTTAATGACAAGGTGGGTTTGAAAAAAATGTTTCCAGGTACCTGTTTTCAGCTTGCTTGTTAAACGGACCCTTCTCCACGCCTTCCGGGGTATTTAGCATATACTGCTTAACTCATATTTTATAGACCAAATGGCACACGGTGGGTGATGTGCTCATTATCACGCTTGTCGCTTTTACTTCCCAAGACTTTGCCTGGTACACATTTAACCCTGAGTCGACCTAGAAGCCAAGGTTGAATTTGAAACAAAAATTGCTTTACTGTAGATTTGAGCTTAAAACCTTTGCGTCAGCAGTCAAGCATCTTGCCAACACATTTCCGAATTTGTTTGGTATCACTATCATTGCACACTGGCTTACTCTATAAATGCATAAGTCCCTTTACAAAGATACCTTTGAAATGTATCAGACTGGATGAGAACTGGAACCAATCACCTTGATGTTATTGCATTCATGAAAGACAGATAAACATTGCAGCTATAAATTATTTATTACCACAAGACAGGAATTAGACAAAGTTACACTAACAAACAAGAATACACATCACTTAACTGATGTCTCTCTGAGAAGTATCCATGTGTCTGGCCAGTGTGAGAGGTGAGTTATGTGTGATTCAGAAATGTAGCCAGAAAGAGGTGTGCAGGTAAGGGTTGTAACGTAAACATATTAGATACAGGTGTGTTAATTGAATTCTATATGTGTGTTTCTGATGCCTTAAGGGAAATATTTTAGTCCATCATGCATGTCCTAGGAGACGATTAAAGAATGTTAACATGAGACTGGCTATATTA
The DNA here is from genome assembly GCA_905116865.2 of Candidula unifasciata. Classification (NCBI taxonomy): domain Eukaryota; kingdom Metazoa; phylum Mollusca; class Gastropoda; order Stylommatophora; family Geomitridae; genus Candidula; species Candidula unifasciata. Next base: position 68,906 of record CAJHNH020001041.1, read on the forward strand.
TGTTTAAAAAAAACTTGAGCTCCAGAATTAAATCAGTGGGTAAACAGTTTTACAAATGCTTTTGCCTGGCTTTGTTGACAACACAATCCTCTGGGAGATGAATTGTAAGAGAAGGAGGGAGATGTGGGAGAATGATTGTAGAAAGAGGGAGATTGGGAGATGGATTGTAGAAGGAGGGAGATGTGGGAGATTGATTGTAGAAGGAGGAAGATGTGAGAGATGGATTGTAGAAGGAGGGAGATGTGAGAGATAGATTGTAGGAGAAAAAGATATATGGATTGTAGGAGAAGGAGGGAGACGGATTGTAGGAGAAGGAGGGAAATAAGGGAGATGGATTGTAGGAGAAGAAGAATCACATAGGTACTAACTTAAACCTAGGGGCTCATGCACTGTCTCCCCCCCCCCCCCCCCCCCCAATTCTTTCAATAATACTTAAGAGGATTGAACCATCAGCCCCAATGGATTTTGCACGAGGGTTGATTTGCCCCTCAACCATGCATATATATTCTCTCTTTCTTGAAGTATTTCTTTATACATTTCATGTTATGTCAAATCATCATCATCATGTGGTCTGTCAGTAAACTTAGGCAGTCATGTTTCACCATCTCACACGATCACCAGAATCACGGATCAGTTCAATGTTTTGTCTCGCCCCTCCATCTGGTTAGGCCATCTAGGTATTTTTTTTTTGGCCATCCTCTTGCTCTCTTCCCATCAATCTTGCCAGTTGTTACAACATTCTCAGGTCTATTGCTTCTCATGCTTGTGTTCTTATAATTATGTCAAATATATGACTATATTTATTATCGTTTAGGAAATAATAATAATAATAATAGAAATGGTAATAATAATTAATTATTATTATTATAATTTCTCACTCTAACTAGACTTAGACCTCCTGAGTCCTGCCCTCTGGAATTTTATATTTTAGTTTACTCCCCCCCCCCCCCTTCTGACCCCCATATTTATTGTTTGTGAAAGAAGAAGAAGTTAATGGAGAATGAGGAGGAGGAGGGAAAGAAAAATATATTGCTCAATGACTGCAGTTACTTCAGACGGCACTGGAACACATTTTGCACCAACTTTGTGATTATTTCAGATGAAGAGAATGCTCTTGTACCGCGAACAGATTGATTTTATCAAGAAAAACACAGAGTCCAGTTCTTTAACTGAACAGGAATTAGTCCTGGCCAAAGAACTGGAGAACCAAAAGGCCACGTAAGTAGGCTACAGTGAAATTCTTTGATGTTAATGATTTCAAAATAAGATATTTGGACTATGCTCAGATTTTGTATTTGTTTATTACACCATGACTGAGATTTTATGTTAATGTATTAGGTTCTTACCTTTGTTTCATACAAAGACAGAACACTGCTCTTCTGATCTGGCAGCTTCTGTAGCTGGCTTTGTTCCAAACGTATTGGTATAACTTCCCCTTTAATCCTTTACATTTAACAAAGGTTGAAGTTGTGGGGATCGACTTCACTATACATGGTTTTTCCCATATGGCTCTGACTTTCTCCGCAGAACTGCTAGCTGACCCGTTGAGAGTGTCGCACGAACCCCGTAGCTCCAGTGATCTCAGTAAACATTGCACTACGCTAGATGTTTCTCATGAGGTGGTCGGCCAGCCCGGACACTCTCATGTTGTGTCCTCGACGTCGACTCTATCCCTATCAACAGTGGGGGAGAAAGACAGAGAGAGAGAGAGGGGAACAAACAAACACTCTCATGTTGTGTCCGCGACGTCGACTCTATCCCTATCAACAGTGGGGGAGAAAGACAGAGAGAGAGAGAGAGAGGGAACAAACAAACACTCTCATGTTGTGCCCTCGACGTCGACTCTATCCCCATCAACAGTGGGGGAGAAAGACAGAGAGAGAGAGAGAGAGAGAGAGAGAGAGAGAGAGAGAGAGAGAGAGAGAAACAAACAAACACTCTCATGTTGTGCCCTCGTCGTCGACTCTATCCCTATCAACAGTGGGGGAGAAAGACATTCCATGGTATCCTGTGAAATCAGTTTAATATCATGGATGGAATCCAGTCCAGTAGCTTTGGCCTCTCTCATCAACATTCATCTTAGGGTTTCCTTTGGGCATTCTCGCCTCCTTAATCCTTTTTTTTTCTATTTTAATGCCTGTTAATGATTCTGCTCAGGGTGTGTCCAGTGTAGCGCCATCTTCTCTGTCTTGTAACTGTTGATGCTAGTGGTTGCCCAGATATCTAGTGTAGCGCCATCTTCTCTGTCTTGTAACTATTGATGCTGGTGGTTGCCCAGATATCCATTGTAGCGCCATCTTCTCTGTCTTGTAACTATTGATGCTAGTGGTTGCCCAGATATCCAGTGTAGCGCCATCTTCTCTGTCTTGTAACTATTGATGCTAGTGGTTGCCCAGATGCTTGTAACTATTGATGCTGGTGGTTGCCCAGATGTCCAATGTGGCGCCATCTTCTCTGTCTTGTAACTGTTGATGCTGGTGGTTGCCCAGATGTCCAATGTGGCGCCATCTTCTCTGTCTTGTAACTATTGATGCTGGTGGTTGCCCAGATGTCCAGTGTAGCGCCATCTTCTCTGTCTTGTAACTATTGATGCTAGTGGTTGCCCAGATATCCAGTGTAGCGCCATCTTCTCTGTCTTGTAACTATTGATGCTGGTGGTTGCCCAGATGTCCAATGTAGCGCCATCTTCTCTGTCTTGTAACTATTGATGCTAGTGGTTGCCCAGATGTCCAGTGTAGCGCCATCTTCTCTGTCTTGTAACTGTTGATGCTAGTGGTTGCCCAGATATCCAGTGTAGCCCTATTCTCTGTCTTGTAACTGATGCTAGTGTAATATCCAGTGTAGCGCCATCTTCTCTGTCTTGTAACTATTGATGCTAGTGGTTGCCCAGATATCCAGTGTAGCCCTATTTTCTCTGTCTTGTAACTATTGATGCTAGTGGTTGCCCAGATATCCAGTGTAGCGCCATCTTCTCTGTCTTGTAACTATTGATGCTAGTGGTTGCCCAGATATCCAGTGTAGCCCTATTTTCTCTGTCTTGTAACTATTGATGCTAGTGGTTGCCCAGATATTCAGTGTAGCGCCATCTTCTCTGTCTTGTAACTATTGATGCTAGGTGATGTCCAATGTGGCCCATCTTCTCTGTCTTGTAAGTATTGATGCTAGCGCCATCTTCTCTTCTCTGTCTTGTAACTGTTGATGCTAGTGGTTACCGAGATGTTCAGTGTAGCGCCATCTTCTCTGTCTTGTAACTATTGATGCTAGTGGTTACCGAGATGTTCAGTGTAGCGCCATCTTCTCTGTCTTGTAACTATTGATGCTAGTGGTTGCCCAGATATCCAGTGTAGCGCCATCTTCTCTGTCTTGTAATTATTGATACTAGTGGTTGCCCAGATATTTTTCTTATTTCTTCACTGAAAAAGGAAATAATTGGTTAATAATTCACTTCAGCACAGTAACAGGTTGGAATTGGGTCAAGCCTCCTCATCCCATTATGACTGATTGATTGATTGGCACCAGACTATAGTGTTCTATTGCACTATGAGAAGGCATGGGATTAACAGCCCATGGCGATGGCGAGTGTGACTAGTAAGACCGGCCCACATTAAGAAAAGTCTTCCACAATTATAGCATGGGATTTTAGGACCATTATTGCTAACATTTGTGTTTACTCTTTTTTTTCTTCTCAGATGCTCAGCTGTTATCCTTTCTGCAATCATTTCTTCCTTCATTCTCATTCCCTTCTTAATGCCTCCTTTTGCACAGCATGGTCCATGGTATTTTATTTCCACGAGTCCACCTCAATACTTATATCTTTCATGTCCCTCTTGCACATGTCTTTATTTCACAGTAGAGTCAGTCTCAACATCTTCTACCAGTCTTTAATTCACCATAAAGGTTGTCCTTGGGGACTCTGTCATCCTCCATGTGTGACCAAGCCACATGAGCTTCGTAAACAGAGCATTGAGAAAACTGTTGTTAACACCTGGGAAGACAAATATTCTAATACTTCCAAACACTTCTTGTTGTCCACAGACTGAATAAATTAACAAAAGCGACAGATGACATCATGGATATTCTGCAGAAGCTAAATTACAGCAGTTGTCAAACAAAGGCTGGAGATTCCACCACACCCCGATCTAGAAGCTTCTATGCAGACAATGTGTCCAGCTTTGTTAAAGATTTGCCACATGCTGAAACCAGCTAGTTATTTCAATAATTGTTAGGACATTCAGTTTTTACAAATGTGGTCCCACAAAAGTGCATAAAAATGCATTGTAGAGAGGAGATGGAGAGACACGGATCTTCTAGAAGCTTTCATGAATATAATCTGTCCAATGTTGTTAGTTAGTTAGTTCATCAACAGATTATCCGCACTGCACATCATACAAGTCCAAGTGCTCAGATCTCATCTGATAACACCCGTTCTGTGTTGGTTTACTATTCTTCTTTGGCTACCCGTATAGTGTTCATGTTTGGCGACACCTCTTTTGATCAGAAGTTCTTGTAGTCTTTTGAGTGTTGCTGACACAGTCATCTCCTAAATAATCTTCTCGTCCTTCCTCCTTAAGAGCATTGAGAATATCAGCCCTGGTCATTGCTTCTCCAGTTCATACCGTCCCTACCACCAAGCCAATCCCCTGGTCATTGCTTCTCCAGTACATACCGTCCCTACCACCAAGCCAATCCCCTGGTCATTGCTTCTCAAGTTCATTCCTTAGAGACCACCAAGCCAATCCCCTGGTCATTGCTTCTCCAGTACATAACGCCCCTACCACCAAGCCAATCCCCTGGTCATTGCTTCTCCAGTTCATACCGCCCCTACCACCAAGCCAATCCCCTGGTCATTGCTTCTCCAGTACATACCGTCCCTACCACCAAGCCAATCCCTGGTCATTGCTTCTCCAGTACATACCGCCCCTACCACCAAGCCAAGCCCCTGGTCATTGCTTCTCCAGTACATACCGTCCCTACCACCAAGCCAATCCCCTGGTCATTGCTTCTTCAGTTCATACCGTCCCTACCACCAAGCCAATCCCCTGGTCATTGCTTCTCCAGTACATACCGCCCCTACCACCAAGCCAATCCCCTGGTCATTGCTTCTCCAGTACATACCGTCCCTACCACCAAGCCAATCCCCTGGTCATTGCTTCTCCAGTACATACCGTCCCTACCACCAAGCTAATCCCCTAGTCATTGCTTCTCCAGTACATACCGTCCCTACCACCAAGCCAATCCCCTGGTCATTACTTCTCCAGTACATAACGTCCCTACCACCAAGCCAATCCCCTGGTCATTGCTTCTCCAGTACATAACGTCCCTACCACCAAGCCAATCCCTGGTCATTGCTTCTCCAGTACATACCGTCCCTACCACCAAGCCAATCCCCTGGTTCATTGCTTCTCCAGTACATACCGTCCCTACCACCAAGCCAATCCCCTGGTTCATTGCTTCTCCAGTACATTCCGTCCCTACCACCAAGCCAATCCCCTGGTTCATTGCTTCTCCAGTACATACCATCCCTACCACCAAGCCAATCCCCTGGTTCATTGCTTCTCCAGTACATACCGTCCCTACCACCAAGCCAATCCCCTGGTCATTGCTTCTCCAGTACATACCGTCCCTACCACCAAGCCAATCCCCTGGTCATTGCTTCTCCAGTACATAGTGTCCCTACCACCAAGCCAATCCCCTGGTTCATTCCCTCTTATTCCAGAGTGCAGTGGCACCAAAATGAAATGTATTCCCATCAGTCAAGATTTCCTTACAGACTCCAACCATTTTCTCTGAATCTTTCCAAGCTCGATCTTTTTAAGCATACACATGGATTACTTAAAAAGCATGCATGGATAAAAATGCTGTGTCTCTATCCACATCATTGCTTTTGTTACCGCCATCACCTTCATAGTCAGACTACTTGTAGTCGAGGTAAAAGTACCGCCATCTTCTTTTACAGTTCTTCCTCGAACCAGAACTGCGAAAGCCATGAACTTTGTATGTGTCAAACGATAGATCTATTGCTGTAAATAACCGCACCTCTATCAGCAGAATTTTCAAGAATTAATTCTTGAACTTCGGCCTCCACCACCATTATATCTATTCAGTTTTATGCAGTCTGAAAAGGATGTACCACACTCTGCTGGCACTTGTATCCATTCCTCACCAGGTTTGATGTCCTCAACTGAACAAACCTGTTGAAAAATGTCCTTCACCTGACCCACCCTTATCGTTGCTAAAGACTCCCTGAAAACAGTTAGTTATTAAATATTTTGTTTTAGTAAATTGGTTCCCACGACACTGCTTTATAGAGAGGAGACAGGGAGATGTGTATGTCTAGAAGTTCCATGCAGACAGGGAGATGTGTATGTCTAGATGTCTAGAAGTTCCATGCAGACATTGAGATGTGTATGTCTAGATGTCTAGAAGTTCCATACAGACAGGGAGATGTGTATGTCTAGATGTCTAGAAGTTCCATGCAGACATTGAGGTGTGTATGTCTAGATGTCTAGAAGTTCCATACAGACATTGAGATGTGTATGTCTAGATGTCTAGAAGTTCCTTGCAAACAGGGAGATGTGTATGTCTAGATGTCTAGAAGTTCCATGCAGACAGGGAGATGTGTTTGTCTAGATGTCTAGAAGTTCCATGCAGACAGGGAGATGTGTATGTCTAGATGTCTAGAAGTTCCATGCAGACAGGGAGATGTGTATGTCTAGAATTTCCATGCAGACAGGGAGATGTGTATGTCTAGATGTCTAAAAGTTCCATGCAGACAGGGAGATGTGTATGTCTAGAATTTCCATGCAGACAGGGAGATGTGTATGTCTAGATGTCTAGAAGTTCCATGCAGACATTTAGATGTGTATGTCTAGATGTCTAGAATTTCCATGCAGACAGGGAGATATGTATGTCTAGATGTCTAGAAGTTCCATGCAGACAGAGAGATGTTATGTCTAGATATCTAGAAGTTCCATGCAGACAGGGAGATGTGTATGTCTAGATGTCTAAAAGTTCCTTGCAGACAGGGAGATGTGTATGTCTAGATGTCTATAAGTTCCTTGCAGACAAGGAGATGTGTATGTCTAGATGTCTAGAAGTTCCATGCAGACTTTGTCTGTCTAATTTGTTTAAAGAGGCGCGATTCACTAAGGCCAATTAATTATTTCAGTCATGACTAAAAAATAATTGTTTTGCACAATTGTATAAATGTTGGGGAAAATGTAAAGTGTATGTCGGCTTTACAGAACCAGTTAGCATAGACAAACAAAGATTGTTACAGCGACTGACCTTCATCGGCAAATTAACAATAAGAAATAAAACACATTAACACCATTTAGTTTTTTCATTCATTTTTAGGACAAGGTAATTTTTCTAGCAGTATGCAGAATGGGCACCTTTTAAAAGCATCATTTTGTTCAGTGCAACTGTAAAAGACACTCTGTGGTGACTGCCGGCACCTTGTTTAGACACTTTGTTTTGAGTAGCGGAAAATTTTTAGACTTTTTTTAATGAGTCATCGTCATCATCATCAGGTGCCTTGCCAACTGGCGTTGGCGATCCTGCCTCTCCATAATTCTCCTGCAGCATGTATCAGTTCGTGTGCCAACACACCTCCATGCCATGCAACAAGACTGTCAAGAATCTTCTCTCGTTGTCTTCCTCTATTCCTCCTTCCACAGATCTTTCCAGTGGTCACAACATGTTCTATTTTCCCTCTTCTCATAACATGACCGAAAAATGATGACTGTCTCCTTCTGATGTCTGTGATAAGTTGTCTTCAGGCTCCCACCTCTTTGAAAACCTCTCAGTTGCTCTTTTTGGCTGTCCAAGGTATTCTAAGCATTCTTCTGTAAAACCACATCTCCCAGGCCTCCAGAAATTGTTTGGCCTGCCTACCGATTGTCCAGGATTCACAGCCATATGTTAAAACTGGTTGTATGTAGCTAGCAAGAATTCTTTTTCTAACTCTCAATGACAATATTGCACAAGATGTTTTTCATTTTATAAAATGCAGTTTTTGCCTGTCCTATTCTGTTTCTTATCTCAGTTATGCATCTTCCATCTGATGTTACCCATGTGTCCAGATACTTAAATTTCTGTACTTGTCCTAAAATAACACCATCAACTTTTATAACACATTTAGGAATAATTTGTTTCTTTGATACCACCATTACTTCAGTCTTCCCATTATTCAAACTGAGGCCCATTCTTCCACTTTCTAACACCACAATGTCTATCATTTCCTGTAGTTCTTTCTGACTTGCTATCAACACTGTGTCATCAGCATAACGTAAATTGTTTATATTGTGCCCACCAACCACAATTCGGGGTATATCAATTAAAGATCTCATTATATATTCACTGTATATTGAAAACAAATCAGGTGATAGTATACATCCTTGTCGTACGCTTTGAAATGTACCTAAACAGTTGGTTGTTAATTCTTATAGCTGCTGTTTACTGCCAATACATATTATTGAGTAACGTTACATATTTAGACCCTCTGTGTTGAGTAGCAGTACATTTTTAGACCCTTTCTGGTGAGTACTGGTAAACTGTTACTCTTTGTGGTGAGTACCGGTAAACTGTTACTCTTTGTGTTGAGTACTGGTAGATTGTTACTCTTTGTGGTGAGTACTGGTAAATTGTTACTCTTTGTGGTGAGTACTGGTAAATTGTTACTCTTTGTGGTGAGTACTGGTAAATTGTTACTCTTTGTGTTGAGTACTGGTAGATTGTTACTCTTTGTGGTAAGTACCTGTAAATTGTTACTCTTTGTGATGAATACTGGTAAATTGTTACTCTTTGTGATGAGTACTGGTAAACTGTTACGTTTTGTGGTGAGTACTGGTAAATTGTTACTCTTTGTGGTGAGTACCGGTAAATTGTTACTCTTTGTGGTGAGTACTGGTACATTTTTACTCTTTGTGGTGAGTACTGGTGAATTATTACTCTTTGTGGTGAGTACTGGTAGTTTTTTACTCTGTGTGGTACCGGTAAGTTTTTAGACACTTTCTCTGTATTTAGTGATAACTTCTCTTCACATAGATAAGTGATCAAAACCACGTTTAGATGGTCAAAGGGAGATAAATCAGTTAATTCTTTTATCTGTATTGATTACTCTCCTTTACACTTAAAAATGATCAAAAACCACTTTTATATTTTAACAAAGAAGACACAAACAATAGACTGCACAATTTATTGCCTTGCATATTTCGCTGTATCTCATCAGGTGCATACTACAGTAACAATTTAATAAAATGAAGCAAATAAGTGAATCCTAGAAACTGAAACAAAAATTCCACTACATTCTTGAACTGTTTGTTTCACAAAGGTTACCATAAGGTAACGACCATCTGTTTCTGCCTACAAAGTTCTGGTTTCAACCAGCAGATCGCTGACGCTTCCGCATATCGGAGTAATCTAAGGTTGGCCAAATTGTAAATAATTCAAAATGCATCATCTTTGTTAATGATGTGCCTGAAATTTAGAATATGGCACGCAATTGCTGATGATGGATTTTTTTAACCAGTCACCTGATTCATTGTTGTTGATGTATTAGTGTTCTGCGCTGCTTTTACCACTCACATTGGAATATGTTCAGCAACCTATTTCTCCAGTCGTCGATCTGTTCTGCCCACATATACAGAGTTACAAGTGCATTTAAATGGTTTTGAAAAAACACTTTGATATTATTAAAGGGAAAGAACACAGTTAACTTTTGTCTCTGTTTGTATTCAGTGATTACTTCCCTTCACATATAAAAGTGATTGAAAACCACTTTTAGATTAATAAATAAAAGAAATCAATATATTATTTACTCTGTTTATTAATAGTAATTACTTCCCTCTACATAGAAAAGTGTTTAAAAACTACTTTTAGATTATTAAAGGGAAAGAAAGCAGTAAATTATTTTTTATGTATGTAGTGATTATTTCTTTTCACATAAAAAAGTGATTAAAACCACTTAGATTATTAAAGGGAAGAATTCAGTTAACTTTTTTCTCTGTTTGTATTTAGTGATTACTTCTCTTCACATTCAAAAACAATTTTAGATTGTTAAAGGGGAGCAAATCAGTTTATTCTTTGCTTTGTTTGTATTAAGTGATTACTTCCCTTCACACAGAAAAAATCTTTTGAGACCAGAGGCTCTCAACCCTCCTAATGCTGCAACCCTTTAATGCAGTTCTTCATGTTGTGGCAACCCTTTAATACAGTTCTTCATGTTGTGGCAACCCTTTAATGCAGTTCTTCATGTTGTGGCAACTCTTTAATACAGTTCTTCATGTTGTGGCGACCCATTAATACAGTTCTTCATGTTGTGGCGACCCTTTAATGCAGTTCTTCATGTTGTGGCAACCCTTTAATACAGTTCTTCATGTTGTGGCAACCCTTTAATACAGTTCTTCATGTTGTGGCGACCCTTTAATGCAGTTCTTCATGTTGTGGCGACCCTTTAATTCAGTTCTTCATGTTGTGGCAACCCTTTAATACAGTTCTTCATGTTGTGGCGACCCTTTAATACAGTTCTTCATGTTGTGGCGACCCATTAATACAGTTCTTCATGTTGTGGCGACCCTTTAATGCAGTTCTTCATGTTGTGGTGAGCCTTTAATACAGTTTCTCATGTTGTGGCGACCCTTTAATACAGTTCTTCATGTTGTGGCGACCCTTTAATGCAGTTCTTCATGTTGTGGCAACCCTTTAATGCAGTTCTTCATGTTGTGGCGACCCTTTAATACAGTTCTTCATGTTGTGGCAACCCTTTAATACAGTTCTTCATGTTGTGGCAACCCTTCAATACAGTTCTTCATGTTGTGGCAACCCTTTAATACAGTTCTTCATGTTGTGGCAACCCTTTAATACAGTTCTTCATGTTGTGGCAACCCTTTAATACAGTTCTTCATGTAGTGGCAACCCTTTAATACAGTTCCTGAAGTTATGGCGCCCCCCAAACTAATTTCGTTACTACTTTATAACTTCAATGAATATGTGTTTTCCGATGGTCTTAGGCGACCCCTGTGTAAACATCATCTGACCCCAAAAAAGGGGTTGCTACCCGCAGGTTGAGAACCACTGGTACAGACATTTAGTGACTGGAAAAAAATTTGTAAAAATTTGTTTGGTGATGTGACATCATCAAAGAGACAGAGGACTTCAAGCCTGCCTGTCTGCTCGTTGGTTTGAGAGTTCTATTCCCTGGTTATTTATAATAACTGCCCAAAATTCTACATGTTTTCTGCATCTTTTACAGATTTCTCAGGGCAGGGTATCAGAAAATTATAAAGATGCGTATTTTTAACAACATTTTTAGAAGGTAATTTTTTTAAAATTCCTACAGGGCAAAGGGGTTAAGAATGGAGTCACAGTAACTCAGTGGCTGGCACATTTATATGTAATCCTTGCTGTCGTGTGTTTGAATCCTCATCAAAACAAATTTTTTTTTCACAATATCAATCTTGTGGTTGAGGTTAATAAAAGACCCCCCCCCCCCCACTTTTTTTTTAACCCCCCCTCCACACACACACACACACATATACAGCTACACTCTGGCATATTGGCCCGATTTTCTAGGATTCAAATTCGCATCGAAGATAATTTTTTAAAAATCTTGGCTTCAAGATTAATTACGCCAATAAAAAGCAAGTGAAGTCCTCTTTTGGTAAAAATGGACGCTAGGAACGGTCATTGTTGTGAGCTGTGACAAATTTTTTTGCTTCTGCCATATGGTAGCCAGTGCATTTTTGCTCCATTTGTAGACTGAAAGGATATAGTTTCGTCACCCAGCTTCTGAGCTGAGTGCATGGCGTGAGACTGTGAGCTGCTTTCATTTGGAATATTTTGCTACTGTGACCAACCTGGTGGTGTTAATTGTAGATTCAGAAAATGGCGTGATGCCTGTTGTCGTAATATTGGTGGTGCCACTGTGTTATTAAAATGGATCACGTGTGCAACTGCTGATCTGTTGGTGACTTCTGCTACCATCCATGATGAACTGCATTTATAATGTCGGACTGTTTGTGTTAGCACTTCGGATGGCTACAGTATGCTTTTTAATGCGTGTTTATGCTAGTGCATATGCTGAAACAGCAGTCTGTCAATCTTTCCACAAGGGACTGTGATAAACATTCTGTGTGTTTTTTGTTTGCACAGGAGCGGAGCAACTATGGGGTGACCTGTTTGCTATAAAACTAAGATTACCGGATTAGCAAGTCAAGTCCTAGGAAGTATAAAGATGGCTGGTGTCATGATGACCACATCACTGACAGAATGCTGATTGGTTTATGGAGAAGGGTGCTTTACTTCTTCTTTACATACCCAGTTGGCATTTGTGCCAGATAAAATATACACAAAATAAGTACGTTACTGTAACTTTTAAAAAAAAAAAACAACCAACAGTAAACAAATACAGTAAATGGTGTGCATTTAAACGCATCAAGTAATCCTTTTACCCTGGTGACCTAGAAAAGAAAAAGCCAACTGCCTGTATTTTAGCAATTCCTGAACAGAAACCCTATTTTTTAAAACAATATTAAACAAACAAAAAATGTTTTGGACACAGGTAAAAAACATCCTAGGAATTTGATTTATTTAGCACAAAATCGAATCAAAATAAACTCCAGACAGAATAAGGAGAGCACTCAGTGAACTTGAATGCAGCAGTGAACTGGGTTACATTTATGTGAGCCTAATAACATTTGTATGGCTCCCGCTTGCACCCTTTACCTGGTCACCGGTTCCCACTGTGATCAATGGGGAATTCTAACATCATAATGTCTATATTTAATTTAGTTTTATAGAGCAAATTTTTCACAAGAAAACCCCACCTTAATGCTATTTTTAGCTAACATAATCAGTCTTGGTCATCCTAAACGAATACGTAGGCACTGGCGAAACCAGTGCTGTTGGCCAGGCTTCTCATGAGCAAGCCACTACAGCATTGTTGGTTAAAAGACTTTTGCATGGCATGGAACAAACTGGAAGTGAGGAAAGGGTTGATGATCAACATAAACAAGTCAAAAATGCATCAAAATTATAATATATGTGCTGCCTTGGCAGTTTCAAAGGAAGATAGGTGTTATCAGACATTAAATATTGCAATAACAAGTTAATAAGGATACATAAACAGTTTTACAATCCTGACACACCAGGTTCAAAGTCAGCTGCAGAAAATTTGGTAAAAGAAAACTTCTTCTTCCTCCTCTACTTTCCCTTTAGTCCAGTCTGCCTTTGAGTGTCTGGTTCTGAAGAGGCATCGGGTGAGAGCCTTGATATGTGCAGGTTTATTATGGCCTTGTCTATTACATCTATCCATCACCTGCATGTTGGACCTCTGGCTTTCAAAGAAAACTTTGATTTTAACAGTGGTATGAGCAAATTTAAAGTTACAGTAAAGAGGATCCACTTGATAGCTTTATCCTGTGTAGCTCGGTATCTTTCCACGAATGGCTGGCCACCTGCCAAGAGCGTCACACAAACTGAGAACTACAGGCACCAGTATCAAATGCAGTCACTTGCTGCAGGAGCTGTCTCATCTGACAGATGCAGAATCTGTGACAGGGACTGTCACTCTCCCATCGAAGGGTTTAGTCACCAGCTGTACTGTCTGCTGCCAGCCCAGTGGCACAATTCTACCGTCCTTCAGGATTGAAAGGAGGCCCGCTACTACTGTCTGTAAACTAAGACATTAAGCGTACTGTATTGTCTTTGGAAACACACAAAGAAATTAATGGTGAGTTGTTTGGTAGTGAAATAGCTCAAGAGAATGACACAGGGAAAACTCTTTTAGTGCTAAACAAAAAGATTTTTATAGGAGATGCCACAGTAAAGAAATAAAGAAATAGCCAGAATAAAAAAGTATGATTTCTTTCCAAGTGGCAATCTTTACAGTGGTAATTTTACAAAATGAAAAATATTCTATACAATCTTTCTTTGTCAACTAAGAAAAGAACGGGAATTCTCAAAACATATATAAACATATTCTGATGTACAGAACTGAGTCATGGACAGTTGGTCGATTAGTGTAAAATTATTTGGAAATGGCAGAAAAGCAGTTTTATAGACGAATGATAATACACTGGACAGCTAAAAAGAGTAGTGAATATGTCTCGAAAGAAACTGATTCACAATCTGAACTGATAACCCACATAAGAAGAAGACAATCTACATTCTTTGGTCATGTTATTAAAAAGAGAAAGCTGGAGTACATCGTGACAGTTGAAAAGTTGGGGGTGGCGAGAAGCAGAGGGAGACCGAGAGAGAAGATGCTGGACAGTTTGACATCATGGCATGGAGGATCATCTGTGTCAGAGTTTATTGAAAGTACACGAGATAGAAGGTTGCGGATACACATGACTATCAGTGCCACAAGAAATGGCATTGCAGAAACCAAATGTCTGACCAAATGTTAAACTTAAAAGAACACATTATTTTGTGGAGGAAAATCCAGGGATGGTGTCACTCACAGACTGTGCATTGCTTGCAAACTGAAAGGACAATGGAATGTTGAGTTAAGAACTGACATAACAGCACTCAGGACACTCCCATAAGTCCTCCATCCCCATCTACAAAAGCAGTGAAGAGCTAACGGAATGATCAAGAAACTATGACCAGCCCAGGGACTAAAATACTTGATGATGATGAATAGATTACACTAAAATGAATTATAATAATACTTCCAATAACAGACAAAACAGGTCCATGTGCTAAAATCTGGCCACCAGCATGCCTGTAAAGCTAATTTCTTGCCTGGAGTAGGTTATTCTTCTTTTTATTATCCTGCCATTCAACTAAGTGGATCAAAGGCCTTCAAGTAGTCGAACTAAGCCCTATGCAGATTTGCTCACAGTAATGTAGGTAATGTCTGTTTTGCAACACCAAGATCAAAATATATCAAACATTGATAAGACCAGTCGTTTTATATGGCTCTGAAACCTGGAGCACAACTAAAAGAGATGAAGCCTTTATTACAGGTTTTCGAAAACAGAGTCTTACGATGAATCTTTGGACCCATCAAAGATGCAAACAGCAGTAAACGGAGAGTGAGAAGCAACAATGAAATTCATAATCTGTTTAAATCACCACTGATAACTGGCATCGTGTGAGCTAATAGACTGAAAAGGTTGGGGCATATTAAAAGAATGTCAGATGACACAAAAGTAAAAACTGTATACACGAGGAAGACGAATGGTCGTAGACCACGAGGCAGACCAAGAAGACGATGTAGAAATAATATACAGACAGACCTGCAAACAATTAGTGTCACCAACTGGAAAGAGAAGGCCAACCAGAGAGATGATTGGAGGCTAATGATATCTGCAGCAATGAACCTCAAGGGCTCGGAATGCTGAAGAAGAAGAAGAATGTAGTTAATTTAAGCAACCATCTTTACTAGACAGTTACGACGTGCATTGTCCAACAATTAAATAATGAGACTGATTTTATTAAGGCCAAGACATAAATGCCGTCTATGAAGCAAAGCATGGAATCTAAAGAGGCAAAATTCATCTATGAACGGGCAACTTTTCATATCCCCTCGATAAGAAGACAACAAACAAGCTGCTATTTTGTTAACCTGGTCACAGGTGCATTGTTACTTAATTAGCATGGAGCAAAAAGCTAACATTAAATTCTTTTAAAACACAGAAAAAAGCGCCATTGAAACAGTTGAAATGATGCACAAATTTTCAGGTGGTATTCGTGATTCAAAATGGTTTGGAAATGATTATTAATGCACACTTAGACCTGGATGCCAAATTTCTATTCGCATTGATAAACTCATTGCAAAAGTCAGAGAACGGATCCAAAAAGATCATTGTTTTACTGTTAGGATGATGGCATATGAATCTGGTGTTAATAGAGAGACCTTTCATAACATTTTAATGCAAAGATTTTTACAAGAAAAAAAGTTGCTTCCCAGTTTTTACCACATTCATTGTCTGAATACCAAAAACATCAGAGAGTTGAGTACCCAAGAGACATCATCGAAACAAGAATATTTCTCCCAAAAAACAAGTGTGTGTTCTCAGCCTTTCACCCTATTCCCAAGACTTGTCTCCCTTTGATTATTTTCTATTACCAAAAATTAAAATTACGATTGAAAGGACGCTTCTTTAACAATATTGATGACATCCAAACTGAAAAAACAGGAGAACAGCATAACTAGAATGGGTTCTTAATTTATAAGGTACCCCAAACACAAAATCCCCGCGGGAAATCCACAGCTGACCTGACAGTCCATTATTTGAAGGGGTGGAAGTGTGCTGTTGTGTGGTGCTTTTTTTGAGTGTTCATCTAGTGTCTTCTAATGCTAACCCTAACCTTGGCTGTAGATAAATCGCGAGAAACTACAACCTGAACACCCTAGAATTTATTGGGAATGTCTCCCGTGACATTGCCATGACGTCAGGGGTAAGTTATAAATTAAGTACCCTAGAATGTCTTTGCATTGGAACCCACAGGGGCATAGGATAAAAGAAAGGCCAAAAAACACATGGAGAAGAGAGCTGGAGAATGAAGTTAGAAAGATGGGTAGGACATGGGAAGAGCTCCATGCAATGGCGAAGGATAGAATGACTTGGCGTGAGTTGGTTGAGGGCCTATGCTCCATTGGGGGATAGAAAGGTAGAAGAAGAAAAAAGGGCCATAACATCAACTTTAATGGCCATAACAACAGAAGAACAGCAGCGGTCGTTGTGTTTGTTAGATCATGCGACTTGCTGTATCAATGTACAAGGAGCTTACTTTGAATCAGATACAGGTTATATCTTCAGCTGTTGATTATTTTCTTCTTCTTCTTCGCGTTCACCAGCTGTACACTCTGGCGGAAAGTTCTGGTTGCTCGTCCACTACTGAACTGCTCCAGAACCTGAGTGTTGCATGTGCATCAGTTTTACAGATCTCATTCTCTTGAATACAGACTGTTGGTTCCTTGCCTCTCCGGCAGATGCACTCCGACTTCAAAGGAAGCTCCCCACTTAGTCGATTCTTACGACATGCTTTTGGGGAGGCAGTGGGTCTATTCTTGTTTTCCCCACAATGGGGCCCTGGAACCCACATGGGGGGTTATTTTAATTGTTATGGAATTTGTCTCCTCTAATTGTCGGACCTTGTATTTCTATTCTTCGCTTCAGTAACACATTAGTGGGGCTTAATTCTGGTCTCTATCAAATAGTACCATCAATGTGTCAAGGAAAATATATTGCACCATCTCCTTATGGGATGCAAATTTTCGTTATTTGAAGCCCTACTCTGGCTCTTGCCAGGGGCTGCAATATAGCCCGGTCATAAATAGGGCCTGATGGCTGAACGCGGTTTCTGGGACCTCTCCACGGTGATCCTCATCCGCATGGTGGCACTATGTGTCATCGGGTGTTTATCGCTTGTGTGATGTCCTGGTGGGGTAAAAGTAGATAGATAGATAGATAGAGTATCAAGGAAACTAGATTAAAATGTAAAATAACATTAAAAATATTTTTATACAATAAACTTTCTTAAAAATATATACAATTAAAGTAATTAAAAAACATTTAAAAAAAAATTATTAAAGTCTCCCAGAGTTTTATTGGTTACACAAGACAATATAAAATTATCTATAATATTATACCACAAATGATAAAATGACGCACTCCCTTGATAATTATAACCACCAATGAAATAGTATGTGCATCTTTAAGAACTGAATCTCACGTATACAGATAATTGCTTATACTTCTGACAATTTTTATATGTTGTTATTTATTTTATGGTTTTAATATTTGTGACATTAAATCAAGTTCATTCAGAAGCAGAAAATCAAACGGTTTGGACACTGCGTCAGAATGTAGCCACAAGAATTTCCAATTCAGGAGCTACGTCTTATTTGACAGCAAGAGGGTGCTCAAGAAAAATTGATTCTTCTTCTTCTTTTGTCGTCTCACTGATCATAGATTGTAGCCCAGTGTTGTGTGGTTTTCTGTATTATCTTGTGCTTCCCTGGTGGCTTGTGTGATGGAACTGTTCATCTTTTTGAAGGTTTCAGCAGGTTTTGCCGACATCATTCATAAAACGTGTTTCTCTGTCTTTCCCTGTCCTTCCTCTCAGATGTTTTGCTGCCAAAAAAAAAATAATCTCAAATGCAGCTTAGTCTGGCTGCATCCTCACTAGATTTTTGAACCATTTCATTAATTCTCTGTTAAATGGTCTAATTCCAACTTTGTAATGCTGGTATTCATAACTCTGTCCCTTGTGTTGTTAGGGATCTTATGGAGACAGCCCAGTTTTATTGTTATAGTCGTCCCCATGTGGGATGCAATTTTTTTGTTATTTGAAGCCCCACCCTGGCTTTTGTGGGGGCCCTGAATATCGCTGGGCCATAAACGTAGCCAAACAGCTGAAAGGGGTTTCTGGGACCTCATCCGCATGGTGGCACTTTGTGTCACCGGGTGTTTATCCCTTTGTGTGATGTCCTGGTGGGGTACAACAAGAGAGAGAGAGAGAGAGAGAGAGAGAGAGAGAGAGAGAGAGAGAGAGAGAGAGAGAGAGAGAGAGAGAGAGAGAGAGAGCACATTTTAGAGGTAGTTATTTTCTGTTCTAGTGCCCTACTCACTGACCATGTTTAAAGACGGACTGATGACATTAAAGACATTATACACCCACATGGTATGACAACAGTCAGCATTACCCATCAAGGACTCGGTCGCAAGCTGTTCCTCTCCAAGACTAAAGACTAAAGTGAAAACTGAAGATGATGAGAAAGATTCGCTCTCAAGCAGATCCCAGATGAAGGAAAACCAGCAGCTAATTTAGGCAGCTTTCAGTTTCTAGGCACCAGCATTATTCCTTATTGACAGTGTGAAGGACCATGTAAATATAAAAATCATAAATATAGCTATTTAATCATCATCATCATCAAAACCACTTCTGCCGTTCAGCATCGGGGGGAGGAATAATTTGCGATCCAGTGCACGTTGGCTGCCACTGGCTATTGTCAGGGGGCCATGAAAGCATAATAGCTAATAATATTCATTAAAATTCTCTTGCTTCAAATGTCGCAGCTAAATCATTCCGTCTCTCCTTTCTTAAAACTTTTACGACAGCTTCAAGTACCTGGTCCCGCTGCCAGTCTCTGTGATCGTGAATCCACTGACGTATACACTGATGAATAATTTCCTGAATGTTCCTGGGATATTCAATTTCTTTCTGGTCAATGTGGCATTCTTTCACACCCAGACGTCGAAGAAAAGACTTGTATTCACGACCAATATTGTCTTTTAAAAACTGTACCTCCTGGGTGAAATCTGAAAACACAGAAGAATATGTTTGTTTCGGAGCATATTCTGCTTGCAAACATGTACACTCACTTTCAAAATTGCTTGCCCCCACCCCCCTTAAAACCTCCTAGTGGCCCTTACCCGGCACCCTTTTCCTAGGTTGGAGATCACTGCTCTAGATAGAGCTAAGGGTCACAAACTTAAAAAAAAGGCCTTATATAGAAGCAATGGCAAACTACTTAACATAAAATTTGCCTAGAAAACCTACAACAGCCAAAATATGCTAGGGTTGGTTCTGCAATGTTATGTAAAGGATATGCAACTAACTTCTAAACTTATATGGTGCAGTCAAAAGACACAGTTAGATCTGTGTGCATGCTTGAAAATATTTGGTGAGGTGATGAGTGGGGCAGAGTGGTGGAGCAGCAATCAGGCTGTTGCATTCTAATCACACTGGGTCAGATGTGCGGGGACTGGCCAGCAGGTGCTGCAGAATCAGTTGAGTCAAGAATTGACATCACAGCACTCGGGGCATTCCCATGTGTGCTCCATCCTTATCTTCAGCCGCCAGCGCTGAGTTCCAATACTGATAGTATCGGTCACAATCTGGTTATATGCCCGTTTTGTGTGCTGCAGAATCAGAAGCTCAACAACTGATTCCGGACAATGCCCGCCCAGCTGATGTGATTATCTACAGTGGTGGCTCTGTAGTGTGGGGGCAGAAGTGCATGGGGGTTCATTGCAAATGTGAAGGGATGATCCCTAGCCCAACAAAGACTGACATTTGATATCACAACATCTAGTTTGAGAATGGAGGCAGAGGCAGTCACTGTGGCCTTTCATTGGCTTGAAAATTAGCTGCACACACATGTTGTGATTGTAACTGACTCACATTGCATGCTGAGAAAGGTGGAGGCTGGTATGGCTCTGAGCAGAGTAGCACGCATCGCTTCCGAAGTCCAGGGTAGTTGACGTCATTCTGATATTTTCTCCGTGGAATGCAGGTGTGTTGGGAAATGAACAGGCAGAGAGACTGACTGGTTCTGCACCATTTGGTGGTGAAATGATGAATGAAAAGCTAGAGGTTATCAGGTTACCTTGACTAAAAGTGAGTGAACAATGCTGAGGCACAACTGGGTTATCAAAGCCTGAAGATAATGGTGCAGGGAATGACCAGAAGATCTGGCCGACACAGGACACTCAAAGGAATAGCAAGATGGAAATAGATTCAGCCTGCTATTGGTACCATCATAGTTGCAACTCTTCACTGGCTGCTGAAGATGAGGATGGAGCGTTTATGAGAATGCCCTGAATGCTGCTTCTCAAAACTCAAGTATGAGATAAACATAAAAAACCAACATCAGAAAAGATATAAACTATATATATCCCAGTTATAACACAAGAGGATTGAACAGGATATCACTGATTAATTCATTTAGAACCAAGCAATTCCGCATGTGTTTCTTTTGTTCAGTTTACATTTAACCCTTTTCTTAACTCCTCATGCCCCATGCAGTTGTTGCATTAACCCACTCTTCCCCAAAAATTATTTTAATGCTCTGTCTCTCAGTGTTATTGTTAAAACCCATTCTCCACCCTGTTGCAGTAGGACAGCTTGACCTTTTCAACCTTCTTCTGAAAACTATGCCAGAGTTTGCATAGCTACCAGCAAGGTCCTTCTAGGCTGGACAGACAGGTCAATGGGTGCAGAAGAGACAAAGAGGGGCAGCCTGATCATCAAGGCTGGGGCTGAAACGTGGGACCACCACCCCAACCTTTGTAAAACCTCAATTGCATCATAAAAGATATCTAAGCCTATATTTCAAATACCACCACCCCAACCTTTGTAAAACCTCAACTGCATCAGAAAAGATATCTAAGCCTATAATTCAAATACCACCACCCCAACCTTTGTAAAACCTCATTTGCATCATAAAAGATATCTAAGCCTATATTTCAAAAGAAATCAATCAATGACTTTGGATGAATGTACATGCAGACCTTACAATACTTGGAATCATCAAACAGAAAGAGATGGCCAATCACAAAGATGCATGGCGGCAGGTAATTTTTGCAGCACTTAATCTCATGGACTTGAAATGTTGGAGAAGAAAAATATTCTGAGACAAATATTTATTAGTTAAATTAAAATCTTTCTGGCAGAGAATGAGTTAAATAATCTCTGGCTGGTAGTGACTAGGTGATGGAAGGCATAGTTTCCAGAAACTGAGGCTGAGTTCAACATCTGTGAAGGTGGATAAGGCAATGAAGATGCATTGGTTGTGAAGGCAGAAAGGGCTGCAGAATTTGTTAAGAGAGTTTTAGGCATGCTGTGACCAGATTAACGTTCTGTAGGGGACCTGGAGATTGATGATGATAGTACTGAAGCTGTTCAATTACTGCTACTACTGATGCTGCTGCTGCTACAACAATCACTACTGCCTCTGCTACTAACTACCATTACCACAACTTCTACTACTAATGTCCAACACCACCACTGCTACTTCTAATACCACTAAAGCCCCCCCCCCCCCCTCCCATTTTTCCCCACCCATTTCCACCTATGTAAAGAAAAAAAAATATTTTTACCCTCTATCTGTAGACCTCTCCCCACTTCTACCTACTTGAAGAAGATAAAAATATCTTTACCCCCCAACCCTTATTTTGACCTTCTTAAAGAAAAAAATATCAGAAATCTGTACCCTCTATCTGTAGTCCAGAAAATCTGACTGAGTCCACATCTGGGGAACATAGACCTCCACGCTCATACTCCTCTACCACCTCGAGAACATCAACCCGTCCTTGCAAGCCATCTTGGAGCAGTTCCCTGAGGAAAGTCTGGTCTCCAGGCAAGACTTTCCTTCTTTCTTCTAATGCCTCGAACAACGCTTCAGTTGTCGTGATCTTCTCGCGAAGTTTGGCTGGAATAATATCTTTACAAAGAAACTTCAGTGTGTTTAGTTCATCAGTTTTGATCAAACGTCCGAGTTTTATTATCATTTGCTTGTGTCTGCGAGAATCTTCCATCCCGGAAAATAGCACTCCTTCTCTTTCTTACAGAAGTGACCCAACTTAAATTTGGAATTTCGGGGAACTTTCAACAGCTCACACAACAAATTCTAATATGTTTGTCTTCGTACACCGTCACTGTGCAGATCTAAAGAAGACAGAAGTCAGTTTAAGGTTGCAGATTTTCCTTCTGGAAATAAAACAAGATCGTCTAAGTTCTAAACTTTTGAAGAGTGGGACAACACAGCAGCAGGAAAACGATTAATGATAAAAAAAAAAATTATTTAATTTATTTAATAATCCAGTTAATCATAAAGTCTGTAAATTTCTGACAGGTTGATTCTCGGAAATAACTAAAACACTGACTTCGGCAAAATTATTACAATAGCTTTGTTTATTTATTAATAATAATATTACGATAAAGACACAAAAATACTGTCAGAAAATGATTACTCGGAGATGTAATTTTGTTTCGTTGATTTTCCTTAGTCATTTCCTGATGCCATACTTTTACAAAACATGGAATTACACAGTGTTCTTCACCTAGCAACAACAAGAAAGCGTCCTTTCTCGGAAGCTGAAATGTTTTGGTCATATCCAGCGCAACGACTGATTGGAAACAATTATTGCAGAAAGCATGGTACCAGGAAGGAGGGGCAGGGGCCGACCGACACGAAGATATGCACAGGATATAAGTGACTCCTTGAGTATGAAAGTACGTGAGGCGGGAGAACTGGCGAGAGACCGAGTTTCTTGCAAGCAAGCAGACTGTGATGAGACCGACGTTCTGCAAAGGACCTGCTACATGATGATGATGTTCTTCAACTTTGGTACACCCGCGGTCCAGAAAAGTCAAAACCACGCAAAATATAAAACAACGGCACCAAAAACCGCCTTATAGAAATGGAGATCGACTTGTACAACGTAAGATTAGCAGCATCTCTTTCCCTCCCAACGCTTTGACCTCAGCTGCCAGGTCGACCTAGCCTTGAGTGGCTACCAGGTGCAGTCCTGGGAAGTAAAGGCGCTGTTTGGTCTATAAAATATAGGCATATCCCTATATACTCCTGAAAGGTGTCCTTTGCTTTTTACAATAATAAGTTAAATGACAAATAATTATAATAATGTTATTGAAAGTAGGTATGTGCCGGAACCTAGAGACCTACGCACCTTGATGCACCCCCTCCCCCACCTAATTTTGTAATGGGGAAATTGATCGATCTATCAGCTTGTCCTCTCTGTGCTGCTGCTTTAAAATTACACCCAAAAAATCAGTCTAGACGGCAGATCTTAGATACCTAGTTCAAGCTCCACAAATTGTATACTTAAAGCACACGGAACAGATGGCTACAACAGCCAGGTGTCCTATGGAGGTAAGTATGGACTTATTCAGACCGTGTGGGGTATGTCAGCTAGGATACATAGTTTGCTTCTGTTTCAGTCAGCGATGCATAAGCAGATTAACGGAAAATCACATCATAATATATACAGGTAGGTCTGTAGTGAAAAATAAGAGTTGGTGGGGTTTTATTACATAAGTGCATGGACACTGAAAACAGAGCAAAACTTTTGGCCATGAGGAACAAGACAAACTTTACAGGTCCATTGTAATTATAACAGACGGCGAAGTTCATACTAGGGACAGAATTGCAGATATAGATAATCTATTTCAAGAGAATGAAAGAATAAAAAGAGGAGGAGAAGACAGAAGAAAACACAAAAAAGAATAAGAGGAAGAAGAAGAGGAAAAAAAGAAGAAGAGGTAGATGAAGAAAAGGAAAAGGAAGAAGAAAAGGAAGAAGCAAAAAGAAGAAACAGTAGAAGTATAACGTCACTACATCCAGTAGGAGAATAGAGGTGGAGGCGGTAACGGCAGCTTCCCGATGGCTTGAGAAAAGCACAGCCTGATATATTGTGACTGGAGACTCCCACAAACTGAAATGGGCGTCCCGCGTGCTGAGTGGCTTGCATCACTTGATATTATCCACATCAGGATCATATCGTGTATTATCTGTCCATGGCATTTAGGTATGCCAGGTAAGGAGCAGGCTGTAGATTATCTGCTGACACCTCTCCGGGTGGTAAGCTACTTTATGATAAAGCGGGTGTGATAAAGGCATATGGGATCAAATGGTCAGTGCATTGGAACAGAGAATCCAAACACTGAAAGAACAGCATGAAGAACCTATGGCAAAGCGCTAGTAAATTGGTTAAACTAAAAATCTTGAGATCATGCATTTTTCCTGTGGTAACTTACAGTTGCGAGTCTTGGACTCTCACTCAGTCACTAAGGCAAAAGACTGGAGCTTTTGAATTGAAATGTTTAAAAAAAATTCTTAAAATACCATGGATCAAGGAGAGGAAAAACAACATTCTAAATGAGCTGAACACCAGGGAGAACTGGCTCATAAACAGCATCATTACGGCTTGGAAAAGACGGTGATAGAAGGTGCAGTTGGTGGAAGGCGAGGCAGGGGTCGACCACCGCAAAGATGGATACAGGACATGGAAAAAGCATTGGCACTGAAAGCAGGATACAGGACACTAAAGAAGCACTGACACTGAAAGCACATGGGGTTGGAAAGCTGGGTAGGGAAAGGGATACTTTCAGGCGTGTCGTGAAGAGAGCGATGTTCTTTCTGTAAAGGACTTGCTGACTGATGATGAATTGATATTTATGCAAATCAATTTATGTTTGGTTACTGAAAAAATTGGAGCTTTGTATTAACTGTGAAAGGTTGTAGGATCATAGATTGTCAAGTTCAACATATTTTATGTGTTCTTTCAAACAGCTATAGGAATTATACTGAGTAGTACATCATCTCTGATATTTAAAGACATGACCAGTTTAGTCCCTGCAATTTTCTCTCTTGTGTGTGTTTTCTGGATAAGTAGAAATCCTGTTAAGTGGAAGCATTTTCTTAGGTCCCTGCGACTTCTACTTATCCAGATTCGAATGTATACTGACATCTCATTTGCCAATCCCTGTTCTTGTGAAGGACGGTTTCACCCTACCCTGTAGTTCTGTAGTCATCTCCTCCTAGCATGTTTTCTACTGTCATTTGCCTATTGCACCGGATCATCCTTTAGAGTTCACATTTCTTGCAGTACAGCAAGATTTGTTTTATTTTCTAATCTTTCTCTTTACTATTATACTTACTATTCTAGTGCTTTCCCATCTAGCTATCACTTAATAAATGTTCAGTTTATTAATTGTTTTAATTAGTCTATGGGTTTGATGTCGGCTCTGTGGCTCTGTGGCTAAGTCGATGCGAACGCTTCTAATGCCGGGTTCGATCCCAGCTGCAGGCCATGCGATTTGTGTTGGTTTCGACAGTGGTATTGGGGTGCCGCATGTCCAGAAAGCAATGGCAAACTACTAGACCTAAATTTTCCTAGAGAAACCACACAACAGACAGTGGCTGCTGGGGTTGGTTCTGCAACGTCCTGTAAAGGATACGCAACTACCAACCATGGGTCTGATCCACACACAAGTATTTTCTTCTCCACGTTCCCCTGTCATCTTTCTATTTCGTGTACTGCCAATACTATCCTAGGCAGCCATTGTGTATGGATATACACGCGATGAATGAATGAACCCAAAGGCTGTGGGTTCAGATCCTGATGAGGCTGGACTTATTTTGGGGGTCAAAAATGACCCTGAGTCCCGGGTCGACCCAGCCTTAAATGGGTAAGAGGTAAACTCATGGGAAGTAAAGGCAATCAGAGTGATGTTTGACAAAATCCACTGAGTGCTTATATGATAAAGGTCTAGCTCTATATGCCCCATACACCTCAGGGCATGGAAAAGGTTCCTTTACTTTTACAATATTTCATATAGATGGTCATCCCTGCCATAATGCCAGATTATATTTCATTTTTATCAGTTTCCTCCACCCAGAAAACAAAAATATGTGCCAAAACGCACCACAAATGTTCTATCACAGTCAGTCAATCCATCGGCAGATTCTTTACAGAAGGTCGCTCACTCCACAGCACACTTGAAAGTCTCTATCTAGCCAACTGTTCTGCTCTGTATGCTTTCATATCCAGTGAATCTTCAGTGTCCTGTATCCACCTCTGCCTCTTTTTCTGGAAGCTGCAGCCTCCATCACCATTTCTTTCTCCAGGCCACCATGGCACTTGGCATGTCCAAAATAGCCTAACTGTTAAGAGAAGATGCTGTTTATGAGCCAGTTCTCCTTGATGTTCACGTCATACAGGATGTCAATATTGTTCTTCATCTTGATCCTTAGTATTTAAAGAATGTTTCTGTAGCATTTCAGTTCAAAAGTTCCTATTATCTTCTTCAAAGACTGGGTGAGAGTCCATGACTAACACCCATAAGTAGGAAAAGCTGCATGATCTCAAAATGTTCGCTTTAACCTGCTTGCAGGTGCTATACCTTAGGTCCTATTGAAGGTTTTGCTTTTAACTTTTCTGGCCGCCTGTGCTGTTGTAGTTTTTCTGATCTTATTTTTCCATCTTGTTCTTGGTCCACCTCGTCCTCTTTTTGTAGAAATTCATTCTAAGTGTGCAGACTTTTTGATTTGTTGTCTTCGCTAGGCACCGTGGTGTGGACAAACTGTCAAGGCACGGGACTGATGGCAGGAGACAGATAAGATAGTCAACATCATAGGCTATACAAAGAACAAATTATCACATCATCTCACTTCTAGTCAGAAATCTCATTTCTTCCATGAAAGGTAAAGTCACATCACATACTAGTCTTCACACAAAATACCAATCTCTACATGTAGAAATTTCTCAATTCCACATAGCAAGTACCAATCTGTATATAATATATATCTGTATATTATATATACAAATCTCTCAGTTCTAAAGATCAAACGCCAATCTTCACATACAAACTAACAAGTTTCAGACACCGAGCACAAATTTATAGACATAAATTAACAAACTCCGCACACCAAGCTCACACATAAATCAACAAACTTTATACACCAAGCACCAATCTCCACATATAAATTAAACTTCACACACCAACCTCACACATAAATCAATAAACTTTATACACCAAGCTCCACACATAAATCAATGAACTTCACACCTTAGGCACCAAAATTCACACACCACATAAATCCTGAAACTCCACACATCAAGCACCAATTTCCCACACAAATAAACTCCACATCTTAAGAACAAAACTCCACACAAGCATCAATCACAATACCATCTCATTCATCTTCCCATTTCAATACTACTACGGAAAGAAGCCACAAAAAGAATCACAGAAACATTAATTTGCTTTTTATTGTTTAGTTTCTCAAACGTCATACACCCACCCTTCTCAAGTGTCACCCCTAGATAACCCCCACCAGCCGGTGGGGAAATACAGCCTGGACAAACACACACAAAACCCCTCCAGTACAGAGCAGGGACCTTCACGCCACCTTAGGGTCATGTCCAATTTAAAAAAAAAAGACTGACTGACTTGTACGCTTGTGGAAAGGTCAAAAATCGCAGATTGTGGTAGACTGGACATAAGCATTGGTTGTTTCGACAAACAGGGCTATAACTAAATTTGGTTTTTAAAACAAAAAACAAAAAACATTTAAACTGTCTACCTCACATGTGCACACAAAGAGCGGTAGTATGGCAACAATTTGGAAATGGTGCACTTCACAGGGACTTGAACTCAAAACCTCTATGTAGCTTTATAGCAAGACAAGAACATATATTAAACCAAAGACTGACTGGCTTCACCACATGTACTAAAGGATACATTGGCCTGTGGCTGGATCAAACTGAGCAGTTGCCGTAACTCCCCCTTCAAACACGTAGCAACAACAAAATCGCTGTATTACCTCTTAGGTTGTGTGTTTGTTTACATTACGGCATCTGAACCATCCCTGGCACATGCCAAAAGTTTGTTTTTCTTTTCAGGCTGCAGCATGCGATTATTTTACTTTTTTTTTAACCCAAGTCCCAAGTCTTACCAAGAATCAAACACATCCCACAATATATGAGGCCTACAATCTAACCCCTCAGCCACCTGCTCCATTTCCATCTAATAAATTCAACGCTGACTTCTGCCACACAAAAGTTCAGCGCTGACTTCTGTCACACAAAAACTCTTCTTCGAGATCCAGGGAAATAAAGACGGGTGTATGAAACAAAAGAGATAAGACCCACGAAAAACATACACAGAAAAGCAAGGGTTGCACATGATTGTATCCTTCTGGGTTCCATGACTTCAGTGACACAATCATCAGTGACTATAGAAATGATTAGTTGTAACTATAATTGTATCTCCTCAGTCGGTGCAAGCTTTCAGCTCCCTTGTCTGTCACTGACTCCATGACTGCCATCTCTGTCAGGAGAGGGGGAAAAAAAAGTAAATATAATTTAACAGGTCACAGTTCACAGAAGCAAAAACAAACAGATACAAAAGTAATCAAGAAACCAGGATGAAAAGATAGCTGAAGATAGGACCCTTTGCCATGCCATCTGGGCACACAGGGCAAGACCTATATTTCATAGACCAATCGGCATTTGGTGTGTGATGTGGTCAAATACTATGGGACTGATGTCTGCATGTTTAAGGTCTGTCCAATTAGCCAAGCTCTGAGTGTAGGTCATGGCCAGCCTCTCACTACTGGTCTCTGGTACCTGTAATACTGTACCATTTCTAGGAAGATATTCAACAATTCTAGGGAGAGCAGGCGGCCCTGGCTGACTCCTACTGTTTAAGACCCTCTCCTTATCTGTCCATGGAGCATGGCAGTACTGCTGGTTTTGGAAGAGTTGTTTTAAAGTGAGTATGAGAGTTTCCCTCCATGCAAATATATTCTTCTTCTTTGCGTTCACTGGCAGTAAAGTTCTGATTGGTTGTCCACTTCTGGACTTTAGTCTTGTTCAGAACTTGGGTTCTGCATGTACATCCTAGAGTTCTGGCTTACTTGTATATAGACTGTTGGCTGCCCACCTCTTGGGCAGACAGGAAGTTATCCCCTAATTAGTTAGCTCCTATGACATGCTTGTGAGGGAGACAGTGGGTCTATTCCTGTCCTCCTCCCCCCCCCCCCCCCCCCCCACAATACAGCCTCGGCAGGGAAAAAATATACTGAAAGTTGTCGCACTGGTTTTAGTAGATATCAGATTCTGTATTACTGCCATCAGAAAGAGACATCCATATTCTCTGGAGAAAACTAGAGTATACCAAGGGAGGAAAGTTGGGGGCGGAAAGCTGCAGAAGGAGAGAGAAGAAGCTGGAGTGTCTGACACCATGGCATGGGAAATCCGTGTCAGAAATGATCACAATCACACTAGACAGAAGGCTGTGGATAGACATAACTACCATTGCCACACAATGTGAACTATCAGAAAACAGAAACTAAAATTGTGCACACTTCATACTTGAGCTCTTGTATTGTTTGTAGGAAATGGCATGGCATTTCTACACACACACAAACTGCCTGATTTACACTTGTGCAGTGTAGGCAGGACAAAAGGAACAGCTCCACAAATCTCCAACCCTCTGAGAAGCTGATACTGTGTATGCGCCATCCATTACAAACCCATGTATGGCAGACATTGTGGCTTTTCCAGCTCCAGTTACATTTTAATGATTACCATACAGTTTGATCAAATTTAAAAAAAAAATATTTTATTAATACATTGTTAAACATTTATTTTGTTAGTGTAGTGACGTACATAAAATATTTGTTTTTAAGGAGTTTTCCAAGTTTTCCACCAGGAGTTCTGAGCAGTTTCCCACGGAAGAAAGGGTTAAAATGGCATCCAAACAGATTACTGAAAATCGTATGTAAAGTAATTATTCAAAACAGGGGGCATATCAGCTTCAATTCTTCCCCTCCAAAAAAAAAAAAAAACTGACAAAAAAATTAAAAAGCCAATGTAATCAACTCAATCAATCATACTGTCAGAGTTAAAACTGCTAACAAGAACATGATTCCTACCTCATTGTCACCTTGGCCAGAGGGCACAAGTGTCAGGGCTGGGTTCCAGAGAGGAGGAGTATGGGAATCGCCAACAATGCCCTTGGGTGGAAACATTGGAGCCATCGGATAAGGACCGTTACTATACATTGCTGGTACCATCATAGCAGGCGGCTGCAAATGATTATTATTACTGTGTCACTAAATGCATCAAACTAAACCACCATTGACTCTTTCTTTAATCAAAACAACTCACAGCATACATCATTATCATCATCATCTACACACCCGGTCATGCCGGCGTAAAGGGTCATCAGTGAGCTGACCAGCTGGCAAGCAATGCACCATCACATACAGGAAGAAGCACGGAGAGAACGGATATCATCAACTGAGCGACATGGCAGTAAAGCATGGTGAAGCACGTCAATGCCGCCTTCTAGGTCAAGAATTGACATCACGGCACTCGGGGCATTTCCATATGCGCTCCGTCCCCATTCTCAGCAACCAGCGCAGAGTTACTAATGGTGCCGGTTGTAGTCTGGTTGTATGTCCGTCTTGCCTTCCCCCTGAGTGTAGTGTGCCGGCCGAACCTTCTGGTCAAACCCAGGTGCATCATTCTCACCAGGCCATAATAATCTAGTTTCTCTTCTGAATGTGTTGTGTGTTCCCAAAGGGCTCTGACCACATCTGCCTTGTCATGTATCAGTTCACCAACCAGCTGTGCTGATACGGTTGAGATAGAGATTATAACCAACCTCTCATGGGAACAGCAGCATCAGAGGACTGCATACACATGGGAATGCCTAATGTGCAGTGAAGTTGAATGATAAAATAACATTATCATCAAACAGCAGTGCCACTATATGAATCTGAGGGTTCACAGTTCCACTCTATCCCACTCACAGTTCCACTCTATCCCACTCACAGTTCCACTCTATCCCACTCACAGTTCCACTCTATCTCCCTGCCAGTTCCACTCTATCCCAGCCAGTTCCACTCTATCCCACTGCCAGTTCCACTCTATCCCACTCACAGTTCCACTCTAAGCAACAGTTTCGGTATCGGTAGAATCCAGTCCAGCATGTTTAGACTCTCTCATTAATGTTCACCCAGGTGTCATTTAAAAATACAAGGGCAAGTGTACGAGACAGAAACAAAAAGCAGAGAACAAAAGATTAAATGAATGATTTTCAAAGGGTCCCAAACTGAGAAGGTTATATTTACTCCTTCCGACCACTCATACACAAGTAGATGCACATATATACATACACATCAGGCATGTATCAATGTGTGAATAGTCACACACACACACACACACAGATAGAGAGATAGGGAGGGGAGAGAAAGAGAGAACCGGAGAAAGAACAGGAGAGAAAGAGTAAACTAGAAAAACAGAGTAAGAAAGAGAACAGAAGAGAGAAAGAATAAGAAAAAAATGAGAGGCGATGGGAGAGAAAGGGTACAAAAGAGGAAGGGAGGGAGAGAGAGAGAGAAAGAGATAGAGAGAAATAGACTGTGTGTGCACACATACCTGTCCCATGCTATTATGGTCGCCATCACCTCCAGGCATCCCTGTATCGTTAAATGGAACATGTGACTGCAGACCGTAGTCAAGGACCTCATTATCTGCATCTGGCATACCTGGGTAGACCATGTTACCACCGGAAACCCCTGGGGCTGTCATCACTGCCGAAGGGACAGGGTTAGCCCTTATAGAACCACTGGTAGACCACTTGGGGCTATAGGCTAAGAAACACAAGAAACAAAACAATGCGGTTAAATTAAATTTTTCCAAATTTATCACCATTGTTCTTTTTATAGTCCATGCTGTGTGGCGCTAGTAGTCATGTCTATCCACAACCTTCTGTCTCGTGTGCTTTCAGGTCACAAATGATCTTCCATGCCATGATGTCAAACTGTCCAGCTTTTCTCTCAGTTTGCCTTTCTTCCCTTCTAACTTTCTTATAACGTCGAGAGGTACTCCAGTTTTCCAGCATGTTTTGGCTGTTTGTGGTTTTACTTGGTCACTTTAGGTTGAAAAGTTTGTCACTGCCCTTGAACGGTCGGTGCACATATCACTGTCAAAATCAATGCCAGGTAGCCTGCTGCCAAATGGCTTGCAGATGTAACAATCTCATGAATTTGAAACTGTAGTTTTAAACAGTAAGCTGCAGACGCAGACTATTAGTAAAAATAGGCTGCTTAACCCTTTGGGGATTAGCGGGTCGATCTGTCTGCCAAACAGAAAAAGAAAAAAGAAAAAAATTGGCTCATAGGCTGGACTGATCTGTCAGCCCGGTAATATAATAATACCCTGAGATTGGCTGGCTGGTCTTCATACAAGCCAATCAGATCTCATATTTCTTGCAGATGCAGGCTGTTCAATGGCGGCTTTCAAGAAAGTTGTGTTTTGTAATTTTACATCAATTCTGTGGTGGGGGGGGGGGTCCTGTTTCCAACAACTGTGAAAAAGACTGTTAGGTCGTAGCAACCAAACCATATCTGGAGGTAGGAAAAGGAGTAGCACCATGTGCCAGCAATGTCTGAAGGGCCTCCATGGGTCTTGATTCCCAAAACACACAAGTGTTAGGAATTATTCAGGCTTCATTCAACACAAAATGTACCCAAATCATTAAACTTTACCCATGTTTGTCCTATGTTTTTAAAAAAATGTATGCATGAATATGCAGATCAGCATAGCTAATTTAAATAAATGTTGAGATGTTACTTAGTGTCAGCGTGATTCAAAAAGAGTGTGTTAATTTATTCAATTTCCTACAAGAATATACATTCATGTTGAATTAAATGATTTATTTTTTCATAATTTGTGTGTGTGCAAATTTAGAGAATCCCCTCTTGAAGGCTCTGAATGCCAAATAAGCCTCTATCTCAAAAGAGGTTAATATAATACAATATTAAATATATAAGCGTGAAGATAGGATGACTCAACGAGATCAAGGTGTAGATAAATTCAACATTGAAATGTAAATAAATCTGGAGGAAGCTTCAAGGCAGGAAGCCGCAGCTTCTGAGATGACTATCCCAAATGCTTTCAATTGCCAGGGTAAATCATGACTGCTTGGGAAAATGATCTCTACTGTGTTTCACACACAAATTAAAAATAATGAAATATAAAAAAAAAAAAAAGGCCTTTTATAAATCGTTGCTTTAAAAGTCACTTAAGGTGTTATTTTCAGGGAACATCACTTTTGGAACACCACACACAGATGCTCAATAAATGATCGGCAAAAACAAGGCATAGCAGTGTTCTAGTAATTCAGAACATAAAGCAGTTAAACACAATAATTACCCGTGGAGTCGCCAAAGCTCCATAAATTACTGTATGAGCCAGCGTTGGGCACAGGCCCTGGCCTCCCTGTTCCTTTCCGTCGCTCACCTCCGATTGGCTGTATCAGTTTCCCATGATCCAGTGGTGGAGTTCTTGCTGACAGAGGTGATCCACTCCTTGGGGCGCTCATGATTCCAGGATCCACTGTACATCAATAAGTCAAAACAGGTTCATGAAAAACTGCCCAATGATTATATTTTTCTTATTAAAACAATCAATGAGCATTTAAAAACATTAACACAGGGCTTCAAGAAAATCCACATTTCTTTTAAAAATAATATATTTAAAAAGCAGTATCTGTCTTTTCCTGAGCCTGATGTCTCTTTTCGCATGGCTAGAATATTTTATACAATTTTCTTTCAATCTGCTTAACCAGTCTTCTTCAGTTCTGAGTTCATGGATTATTTGTTTTTTTTAATTTTTATTTTTTTATATTTTATTTATGCAATTAATTTTTAGGATAGGAGAGCTGCCAGGATGACAAGAAGAGATAAAATCAGAAATGAAGAAATTAGTGAAAGACTAGGACTGAAACCAGCAATACAATTCATTAAAGAACAAATGAGATGGTTTGGCCACCTGACGAGAATGCCCTGGTACCAACTGCCACAGAGAGCTATGCTGAAGAAATTTAATGAACACAGAGCAAGGGGAAGACCAAATAAGAGATGAAGCGACACCATCAGGAGTAATCTAACAGAAATGAACACCTACTTGTACAGTGCACTGGAAAAAGCTCACTAACGAACTTTACATTTTCCCCAAACACCTCGCTGAGGTAAATGGTGGAAAAGAAGAAGAAGAAATGTTTAGGGTCTTCAGTATCATTTATACTCCAGTGTGCTTTTCGGTCTGTAAATTTAAGCTTCTCCCTGGAACAGTGATTTTGGTCACAGGCATGATCAATACCCTGTATCTAAACCCCAGGACCGGTGCTGGTTTTATGTAACCTAAAGCAAAACCCTGCTGTATGTCCTCGATGTATGCCATCGATAATTGCCACCATCTGCCTTTACTATGTTAAGTGTGTATGTGTGTGTGCTGAATTGGGGGGGAAAGGGGGGGGGAAGGGCCATAAAATCAGGGTCAAGAAGTCCCCTGGAACTCAATGTCAACCCCCAATGCATGGACGATTAAAAAAAAAAATCCACTAAAACCTGACTAAAGTCCACTGGCAGTTTTATACTAAATGAATCTAACAGGGAATGCTAACCCGGACAACAAATGCCAAATAAAGTTGGATGTGTCTGCTGAAAAATTATGTAAATGTCGCAGCTATACTGTGAATATACATAAAGAAATCGATGATGCTTTGCCAGTTTCACATGCTTATATTGTTACATACAACTAACACTTTCTTAGTCTATGTGATTTCTGCTGCCTAATCTGTTTTAATCTATTAATTAAAGATAGCACAAGGATTTTTTCCCTCTTTCTACTTCTGGAACGCTTCGCAGCGTCAGGCCAGGAAAAGATCTCTGAAACAGGCTTTTCTGTTTGCTTTGTATAAAGAACTTTTTTAGTGTCGCTGATATTTTTGCAGTTCAAGGATATAAGGTCACTAAAATTATGCACCAAAATGCTAAAACAAAATTTATTAATCCAGCTGGACACCCAGGCTGAATCCAAACTATCATAAAAAAAAATTAACTAAGACTTCTGGAGTTTTGGTTCACCTCTAGTAAATAAGTGTAAATGTATATATTACAACATCCAAGATCAAATGCTGGAATGGCAAAATGTTCTAATTACAATCAGGAGTCCCTCAGGGAAGTGTTCTATCCCTCCTGCTATTTATCACATATATAAATTAAATAAGTAAAAATTCCCAAATTGATTAGCACAATAAGTGCAATTAATGCCCCTTTTAATGGACAGAAAGAGTACATACACGTGTACCACATAAAGTATAACCAATGAAGGCACAGCAACGGAAAGTATTAAGAGACTTCTGGACCAATAAAGAAACATATACTGAAAGCATCTGAAATGTAAACATAGAATCCACAGTACCACTGAAGCATCAGGGCCCACTAAAATCTGGAGAGAAAAAAACTGACCTGGCTGAACAGACGGAGCACTGCTGGGCCGAACCCCAGCTAGGTTCTGCAAGGATGTATGGGCCCTCTGAGGCTGCGACTGGGGTAGGAAGTTGGGAATCCCTCCTCCGCCTGGAGACAGGCCCGGAGGTCCCATCATGCCTTGTGCGGAACTGTGAGGGTGTGGTATGGAGCTGAGACTAGATGTCATCTGACCGGCAACCAGCTGCGGGCTTCCTCCATTGTCTGTTGCCACCAGGCCACTTCCAGGGGGGTGTTGCTGGTGAAGCAGGTACTGGACACTAGGGCCTCCTAGCATGTCAGGATGCATTATAGGGGGCATATGACCTGGTAGAGGAAACAGAGAACATTTTATGCACTAAATCTAGGTCACTGGAGGTTAGAACATAATTCTCACACGTTATATACAGCCAGTTTTGACACGTTTGTCAACTCTGGACAATTAATACAAACAAGCCAAACAATTTCTTGAGGCCACAGAGATATGGTTTCACATAAGAATCTTTAGAATTCTTTGGACAGCCAAACAGTGCAGATGTGTTGAAAGAATTGAGGGCTCAAAGACGACTTAATCGTAAACAGAGGAAAAAAAAAAACAGTCATCATTTGTTGATCATAGTATGAGAAGGAAAATAAAAGACGATGTGACCACTGGAAAGATTTGTGGAAAAAGCGATAGAGAAAGACAATGGCAGCATTCTGCCATGACATGGTGGTGGTGGTGGTCAACACAGGAACTGATACATGCAGATTATTGAGAGGCATGGTTGCCAAGTTCAGTTGGCACGGCACGTGATAATGATAAGAGGAAAAATTCTTTAGATCATTGTCCACTGTTCACTGAACTATCTTTGGAACATTTGAACACATCTTTGAAACAACAAATATACAACAGGTATAGTTCATCCTGCCACAGAAACATCAAGTTTGGTGTATTACAGTATTTTGTGTCCTTATCTGATAAGGCTAGATGTTTGACATACTTCTGCAGAATCGAGGAACATCATTTAAAAAAAATTTATACATAGCTATACTGGGAGCCATTTTGGTGCAGAGGGTACATGTTCACCTAGGGATCTGAAGGGTTCAGGTCCTAATGGGGCTAGACTTTTTCAAAAATGATCTTCACCCCAGGCCGACCTAGTCTTAAATGAGTACCAGGTACTATGTTTGGTTTCTAGTTGGTCCATTGCTGTTTATATTAGTCTTCCAGCTGATCCACCGTTGTCTATATTAGGCCTCTAGCTGATCCACTGATGTCTATATTAGGCTTCTAGCTGGTCTTTTGTTGTCTATGTTTGATTTCTAATTGGTCCTCTATTGTCTACATTTGGGAAATAGCTGATCAATTTTTATCTGCTAAGGTTCTAGTTACTTGGTCCGGTATTGTTGATGTTTAGGTTATAGCTGGTTGTGTGTATGACACAGAGAACTGTCAATGATAACCTCACAATACCTGCAAAAAGTGAGCAAAATAACAGGTGTTGTTTCACTACAATTGGGTACAATCTGGGTCAGACAATCACAACAAAAACCTGCCACTATCTCAGCCAAGATTCATTACAAATTAATTCAAAAGATGAAACATCCATCCAGTTTAGACAAAAGATAAGTAAAGATAAGACTAAAAAGGTATGTACCTGGATTGGGTCCTGAATTCTGAATAGGACCTTCTAGATTCGCAAGGGGGCCCATCGCTGACCGTCCACCAACATCTGCCATGTTCATTCTCACCATCCCACCCATTGAACTTCCAGAATGACGGTCAAAGCCATTCATCATAGGTGGCCCAGTACCAGGCAGCTGGAACTCTGGAGCATTGGGGTTCAGACCTCCTTTGATTTCTGGCAGTGTCATGGGTCTGTGCGGCTTGCTGTACTCCTCCTTCTGTGGCAGTTGTTGGAGAGGCATACCAGACATCCCTTGGTGGTGGAATACCCCCGGTATCATAGGCAAACCCCTAGTTCCTATGTCCATTCGCATTAGAGCATTCTGCAGCATGGGACTACAGTTCTCTGACATTTGCTGGTTCAAGTACTGGTAGTGAAGCATCTGGTTTATCTGGAAGTCATCCATCAACGTAGCTACGGGAGCCAAGGGTCTCATGCTGCTATTAATGTTTGATAGTCCGTGGACTGAGCTGGTGACGCTGCTTCCCACCGGGGACATCTGGTACCCTCCCATGCTGGCATTCATGTCAGGCCTGTACGGGGGCGAGTTCCCTTGGGGCATTTTGTATCCTGGTGCCTTGGCTTGGAGAACTGGGTCAATGTCATTGATGGTGTTGCTGCTGGTCGATGGGCTTGGGTTGGTAGTCGTCTGGGGACTGGGGCTGGTGGTGACCACACCCGCAGCGGCCACACTAGCAAAGTCCATCTTGTCTGTTGGCTCTTCTTTCTTGGGCATAAAATTTGTAAACAAGCCGTTATTGAACGGTGAATACTCTCCGGAGGTTGGCTGGCTCGAAGGAGTGCAATTTCCAGCCTGGTTGCTACGGTCTAAGTGGCTAGAGGAGCCACTGGTAACAATTGGTAGGGGTAACCCTTCCATCCTGGGTCCGGCAGAGGAAAGGGGACGAGAGAAGCGAACTGCAGAAGTAGCTGCTGGGATGCCGGCAGGCATGGCAGGTTTGATCTGATTCTGCAGGCGCTGCTGATCATGGGGCTTGCTCATGGTTTGGTTAGGTAGTGGTGTACAGACCACACCTCTGCTGCTGCTAGTGGCCGTGGTGGTGAAGTTCATGGGAGCACTGCTAGAAGACATCACAGACACTGGTGACCTTGGCCTTTTCCCTGGCTCCATGCCAAACATCAGTTGCCGTGCTGATGCCTTTTCGGCATTCTCCATTGCACTCGACCTGGCTCCAATAACAGAGGAACTAGGGGTCACCTGTTTCTGCGGGCTTCGTCTGGGAGAGGCAGGTAACGCCTGGCCGGGAACCGGGTTCTGCCAAGCCCCGATAGTGGGACCCATGGTGTTGACAGCCGAGTTTGCCTGTGAACTGAACTGGCTGCCATTCTGCTTGCCAGATTTGGACTGCCCTGGAGATTTGACAGTGGTGTTGCTACTGGTGTGCATAGACGTGGTCGGGATAATAAATGTGCCGATGGCAAAATCAGTGATGGCCACAGGCACCTTCTGTGACGCTGGTTTCTCTGGTGCTGGCTTCTGACCTTTGTTAGCCCGAGTCAGAAGTTCAGAGACATCCTTGTCCGGCTCCTCTATCATCGCATTAATTAAACTGTTGGCCTGGCGTATAGCTTCAGGAGCACCTCTGCAGGACAGACAAAATAAGTGCTTGAATGAAGTATGAACAGACACATTTATGCTACAATTAACATTCTCAAAAAGAAGTGACAGCACATAAAACCAAAGTATAACTTCTGCACTCGCCCTTAACAGGGCTAACAGGGCAGTTGACGTGTTGTGGGTTACGGCTGGGCTGTGACATATGGCTCTAATGGCTCAATACACCTGGAAACAGTAAAACCGCTAGTCTATTTTTTACGACATGCCTGCAAGGGCAGTGTCTGTTCCTCATCTCCAACAAGGCCCTAGAATCCACATGGGGATAAAGTACATCAACAACACATTTAGTTGTTGTTGCAAAGATATAGTGGACAGTATGTTCCAGAGAGAAAGAAGACATTGAAGCCATAAAGCGATTTATCATTATCATCAAGTAGCAGCATACTACTATTATTCCTGACTATCGGCGAGAACCAAGTTTTCTTGTCACACCACAGCTATCATGCAGGCTCGCCCCTGCATGGACTTGCCAGAACTGCATCTATCTTTAAAGTCAATACAATCAAGTAAAGGACCCTTTCCCCTTCGCTGGACTCATATGTTTTTTTAGACGGCATTGGCTGCAGTCAATTTTCACAAACCGCCTTTCTTTTACTGGTATCCAATTTTGGCTGGGTCAACCTCAAAGCCAAGGGCAATTTTGGAAAACAAGAATCCATGTGGATTTGAACTGTAGACCTTTAGGCTGGCATGCAAGCGTCCAGCTCCCTCGTTCCATTACTGCCTTTTCTAAACTATATCACCTACTTCTTCTTCTCTGCGTTCATTAGCTGTAAACTCCGGCAGAAAGTTATGGTTGTTCATCCACTTCTGGACTCTGATGACATGCTTGTTAGGTGGCAGTGGGTCTATTCTTGTTACGCAGAATGGGGCCTCAAAACTTACGTAGGGAATATTAACTAACGTAATCATAACAATCCTGATGTAATCATCATACTGAACGACCGTCTTGACATTACCTGATTGTTACAGTCCTTTCAGCGGCACCCTTGGATTTCTCAATCTCCACATGAGCTCCTGAGAGCTCGCGGATGGCGTTGATATTGCAGCCGCCTTTTCCAATCAGGCGAGATATCACATTTCCTGGCACAGATAGTTTCTTGGAACTGGGAGAAATAAGCAAGTCAGAAATCAAGTTCGGTGTTAATGCTTTATTTAGCACTTTTTTTATTCTGTCTCTTATTATGTTTACATTTAACCATGTCATTCCAGAAAACACAATATTACTAAAAGGACATTACTCGTGTGGGACATTACTCATGTGAACTAACAAATCCTGTGATGTGTCTGCAAATTTAGCAGGGCATAATAAAGTATTCCAAAATATGTGTTTCTTAAAAAGAAAATAGATCCTTTTTTGAAAAAACTATATAGCATTTCCCTCCCTCCCACCCACCTACACTTGACTGGGAGAGACAGAACAAGACTGGGTGCGGTAGGGACAAACTGTGATGAGGGAGAAAATCGTAAGGAAAGACAAAAAGTGAGAATAAAGTGAAGAGACTAAGGGGAAGACGGAGGGGAGAAAGACAGAAGAAAAAAAAAAACAAGAGGGGCTCAAAGAGACAAAAGAGAAACAAAGGGAGAGAGAATGAGAAAATGGAGGAGGGGGAGAGAGACAAAGAAACAGAGAGAGAGAGAAAGAGAGAGCGTGCAAAAGTAAACTACAACAGACTACGTGTTACCTGGGACCATACTGAAAATAAAAACAAAACTAGTTATCTAATTTAAATTAAATTTGTTAAACTGCAAAACCAAACCAACCATGAACAAGTAAAAGCAGGACAATTTCTAGACACATTCCACAAAATATCTGATGCTGAATAATCTAAATAAATCACATCCTCACCCGCACTGGACAGCTGGGTGCCCTAATTAAAACCGCTCTGGGGGCTGATGGGTAAATGTGATCTGCCTTGTTGGTCTCCTATCCAGACTAGGATGTTTTTGTGTGTGTTAAATCTCAGAGGGGTAAACCTTCAGGACAGTCTGGAGGGGACTGATGCACTGACTATACAAAGACAACGGCACAAGAAAGTAAGACTCAAGACATATTAACTTACACATTCTTCCGGATGACTTCCTTCCAGCCATCCTCCTTCTTCTGGCCCTTTCTTGGACTAGGGGCAGAACTGGTCAGTCTGTTGACCATGTTTTTGTCAAAGTATTTGCTGTACTCATCTATCCAGTCTTTCTTGCTATCACTGGCAGAGTGGAGGAAACAAACAGTTCAGTGGTGCATACAAAGCTTCAGCACAGTGGAGCAGCAAGCAGGAAATCAGTGTGTAGAACAGCAACAAATCAGTAAAACAGTAGTAGCATATATCAGTCAATAGAACAGCAAGTCATTCCTTAGAAGTCAGTCAGTCAGCTGAACAGTAAGTCAGTAAGCAGAACAGTAAATAAGTCATTAGAACAGTAAATTTAATAAATAGTAACTCAGTAGAACAGTTAAGTCAGGCAATACAACAGCAAGTCAGCAGTAAGAACAGTAAGTCAGGGAGTAAAACAGCAAGTCAGCAGATAAAACGGTAAGTCAGGGAGTAAAACAGCAAGTCAGCAGATAGAACAGTTAAGTCAGGGAGTAAAACAGCAAGTCAGCAGATAGAATAACAAGTCAGGGAGTAAAACAGCAAGTCAACAGATAGAACAGTTAAGTCAGGGAGTACAACAGCAAGTCAGCAGATAGAACAGTAAGTCAGGGAGTACAACAGCAAGTCAGCAGATAGAACAGTAAGTCAGGGAGTACAACACCAAGTTGTAACAGCAAGATAGCAGAACTCCTTTACAGAGGCAGCCACAATATTTATAGTTTTATTTAGTTGAACAAGGTTTATGGGATGAGCTCTTGTTCCATTTGCATCCACACAGTGGCTATTTTATGTCACCAGGTGCCAGTCATTCAGGGGCAACTTTGGAGGGGAGAATATTTTTTTTAAAGCCAGGAATTAGGAAACTGGAACGAGAAGGCCAATCACAGAGATGAATGGAAGCAAGTGACATCTGCAGCAATGAAACTCACTGGCTCAGAATGCTAAAGAAGAAAAGTACTCAAGAAAGATTTCAAAAGAAGCATTCTGCTCAATAATTGTGATGTAAAACAGATGAATGGATGGCAGCAGAATGGCTGCCAACCCTAAAAATGTAATTAATTTTTATTTAAAAAAAAAACAAAAAAAAAAACAACTACAATAAAGCCAGCAATCAAGCCAACTGGAAAGAGAAACTCAATCAGAGATTTGAAAGGAAGTGAGTGATATCTGCAGCAATGAACCTCAAAATCTCAATCAATGCTCAAGAAGAAAAAAATGATCAAGAAAGATTTCAAAGCCCAAAGCCCAGCTCACCTTAACTTCTTGGTACCTGGCGCAGTTCCATTGATTTTGTCAATATTCTTCAGCACAGTGGTAGGGATCACTCCAAAGTCATCCAAGTCGCCGATACCTTCAGATAAAGGAGAAACAATATCACTGACAGGGAAAACAACAGGGACTGAGGAAATGAGGATGTCCTAGAGAAACCCTGAAATAAATGTTGGTGGAGAGGCCAAAGCTGCTGGACTGGATTGTGTGTGATTGCACAGGAGAGAATAGAATGGGGAACAAGACTGTAAGCTGTATGTGATATATAATGGCACAACAGGACATTGAATGAACAACAAATGTACACATAAGATTTCAGTACAAAAAAAGCCAATGATACCTGAGAACCAAATAACTAGAATGTCTTCACAGGGGCAATGGGGGAAAAGGGGGGGGGGGGGGGAGAGGAGAAAGAGCAGCAGATTAAAAAAACATGGAAAAAAGAGCTAGAGAGTGAAGATAGGGGGTGGGAGCAGGGGGTGGGAGCAGGGAGTGGGAGCAGGGGGTGGGAGCAGGGAGTGGGAGCAGGGAGTGGGAGTGGGGTCAGCAGGGGTGGGAGCAGGGATGGGCAGGGTACCGGACACAGCAGGGAGTGGGAGCAGGGGGTGGGAGCAGGGAGTGGTGTCATTGCAGAGGATGAACAAGCAGATTAGAGGAGAAAAGGTAGTGATATTCACAAGATTGCAGTATAACAAAGACAGTAACAAAAGTAATGATGTTAAAAAATACAAATGTACTGCAAGTGAAGCAGTGTGAGTTGATACTAGGTTAGAACACAATTTCCATGTAGGATTTGAGCGAGTAATTCACCAACTATACCTTAATGGGCATGTTGTAAGAGGGCACTAGTTAAGGGTTTCCTGAAAAAGGATGTGTAGGGCCAAAAAGAGCAGATATCACATTCTATCTATAAACAATTACAGAAGGTAAACATAAAAACATTTACATGGCTTCAGAACATTGTTTCTAATGCAGTAAGAGTCAGTCAGCATAACAAAATGTTGGTCCCAGGGATATATTAATCCAGTCCACAATTAGCACAAATTATTTTCATTGCCAACTCTAGACTTTTTCTGTCCCTTGGAATTGGTGTTAATAAGGTTTTACTGTGGCTGCATGCACATAGTCTCACCTTTTTTTAATTAATTTTTTTATTATCCAGAAATCATGAGTTGATAATCCTTTGGCTCAGTACTATGGATATTGCAACTCTTTGACCCTGATCCCATGATAGACACCATAAATCTGGGAACCAGAACGTGAACGGGCCGCAAGAAGTTTGTCACCCAGTAGCCACGCAGCTGCTTTAACAAACTTAGCTAGCGCATAGTCTCTTAACAGATTTCTCTATTAACTGCTGCTTCCTTTTTTAAGCCTAGCCATTTGTTTGTTCTTACTAGCAACTAGCAGTAACTCTGCAAGATAAACATACTTGATGGAAAATCACAATAGCTACATCTAAAAATCCATAAGAAAAAAAAGATGAGAATAAACCAGGCAAACAGTAATGTGGTTTCTCTTAATGGCACCCCACGGGGGAAGAGGGGGGGAATGACAGGGATATTTAAATATGAATACAAAATGCAAGAGAAGCTTTCATAGCACTAGGTAATTTGTGGAGGTCAAAAGAAATTAATAATACACTAAACTTAAAATGTTTAATTCCAGAACCAGAGCATCATGTGTCGGCTCTACATTTATGGAAGCCTCCTTGGATGGCGGAGAATGCCCATGATCTGCCCCTGCCTTCCCTTGAGGGCTGACAGTTCTACCTAGGGCTGCCTTAAGGACGATATTCCGGGGGCCACACCCGTTAAAGGTCATAGAGGACACCACACAAATGAGTACACGCAAAACTCAGGTCAAGGTAAAAGCCAAAAGTCTATTTGGACGAACAACCGCGACTTACCGCCGGAATTCACAGCCGGTGAACAAGAAAAAGAAGAAGAAAAATGTTTAATTCTAATGTCAAATCAGTATTGCTGTGTGGAGCGGAAACATGGAAAACTTAAACAATTGCTAATAAACTATAAACA
The DNA here is from genome assembly GCA_905116865.2 of Candidula unifasciata. Lineage (NCBI taxonomy): Eukaryota > Metazoa > Mollusca > Gastropoda > Stylommatophora > Geomitridae > Candidula > Candidula unifasciata. The sequence continues at coordinate 113,203 of CAJHNH020001041.1, forward strand.
TTAACTAACTGTTGCCTGCACAAAATACAGGCAGTTGAATTGGTATGATAGAATCACCAGTCTAGAGCTTTGGGAGAAAACTTGAACAAGTTACAGAGGACCTAAGGTGACCAAGATGCTGGCACTGGATAAGACATGTTGAGAAAACCTGAGAACAAATTTAACTAGAACGTCCTAGCTCTTGAACCAACAGGGGGATCGAAATAAAGGCAGACAAAAATACATATGAAGAAGGCAGCTAGAGAGTCAAGTTAAAAATATGTGGAGAATATTGGGTGAGTTGCATGCAATAGTGAAGAATAGAATGACTTTGTGTGAGTTGGCCGACTGCTCCACTAAGGGGTAGAAGAAAGAGGAAGAAAAAGAAGAAGCTCTAACTTACCAGTTGTACTACTCTGTTTTATCATATCAGTGGATTTCTTGGGTCTGGACCTGGCAGCGCCTCCATTAACAGCAACACTGGTGGGGTTATCCTTGCTGTTGGTGTAGCCAACCACCGGTGGAAGTGGTTGTGAGACAGGGTTGTTGGTGTTCACACTTGTGCTGGCTACCTTTGGTGTGTGGGTGACATAAATGACCTGGGTGGGGCTGGTTGTCACTACGGATGTAGCAGGACGACTGGTTATTCCCGCTGCTGACACTAGCAGCTCGGCAGCTGTGGTCACCTTGACGACCTTCACCTGCAGAGCCTGGGTCACTTCTTTCTTGCTGAGCTCAGCCTTGACATTTCTCAACCCCCGATCCTGGTCACTACCTTCACAGCGGCTTTCCCTGGCCGCCTTTTGTTGCTTCTTACGACTATCTCGACTAGCTCTAGCTGCGGCAGGCGAGGGCCCACTGGCAGTTGATGCGGTAGTTGTTGCAGATGTCACGGCAACCGATGAGGTCATCAATGGTAAGACTCGGGCAGGCTGTTGATTTTCTGGTGAAGTCTGGCACTTGTTTGGTGCCGATGTCCTGTTCTTCACTTTAGAACATTTCACGGGGTCAGGTTTCACAGTCAGCGGAGCTGAAAAAACAAAAGGGATATAACTTACAGCATAACAGACAATCTAGCAAGTCAGCAAGAAATTTGCAAGCTGTAGACAAGTGCTTATAGAATAATGAGTGTCAAAATTTGTTATAATAATAGATTGAGAGATCTATTGCTATAGCACTTATATATTTGTTTGGCTGTAAAAAAAACGTCCTAAATGCTGTATATACCATTCTTGCAAGGTAGGTCTAAAAGCCACATGGCTTTACAGTCGCCACAGGGCTTTACAGTCGCCACATTGCTTTACAGTCACCACATGGCTTTACAGTCACCACATACAGTCTTAGAGACAGCCCAGTATTCCTATCCATTCGGCAAGCAGCTGCACAGTTGTATACAAGCCTAGACACATTCTGGAACATGCCGCAGATAGGGTGCTTTCCACTGTGAGAACGAGCGACAGAGAAAAGATACAGTGAATGAGTCTCAAATCTTCTTCTTCCTCTTCACATTCACAGCCGTAAACTCTGGCAGAAAGTACCACCGACTTTAGTCTTGTTCCAGAACCTTATGTGTTGCAAGCATGTCCATTTTACACATCTGACTTGTTTGTAGTTCTTTTCTTCTTCTTTCGTTCGCATGAATCTATATCTGCATTGCTGTCTTTAGTATGAATTTCTCTGTCTTTTGTAATTCACTAAGCGGCCCGTAAAGTTTGACTTCCACAAGTGTCTCTTTTGGCCAAAGGTTTTGCCTGAAAGCGTTGAATCTGGGACAGTCTTGAAGGATGTGATCTGTTGTTTCAGGTGCCAGTCCACAAATACACATGGCTGATTGGCCAATCTTAAATTTGTTGTACATGTGGCAGCGAAGTCGATTGTGCCCTGTTCTAAGGCGAAGGATAATGACTTGCTCTGGTCTGTCCATAATATGGTAATAGTCTTGTGCCAGTTTTAGTGGCATTCTGATTGATTTGATCATTCTCTTCTTCTGTTGGTAAAAGACGTATGTCAGGTTGTTCTTCAGTTGCACCTTCCTTAGCTAGTTTATCAGCTCTTTCGTTTCCGGGAACTCTACAGTGGGAAGGTATCCACTGCATTACTAAATTACAACGGTTGCCTAGTTTGGATAACAGTGTTCGTATGCTTGGTAATTTTCGAGACTGGAGTGACTGAAGTACCGCTTTTGCATCTGTCAGGAATACTACTGGTTGTGAAAAATACCCTGTATTTAGTAGTTTCTTTGCCGCTATCTTGATGGCTTGAACTTCTGCATCATAGTTGTGACAGTGCTTTCCTGTTGGCATTTTGGCTGTATCCCTGGTATTATTAGGATACTCAATGTACACTCCTGCACCTCCGTTTCTGACGACCCATCTGTGTAAACACGGACCCAAAGATTATGTGGGTATTCATCATCAAGTAGACTGAGGGTGGCTGTTTTGCGCTGCACACAGTTTTGTTCTTCCTTGTCAAATACCCCTTTCACTTCAGTCTTGATGTGTATTGGAAACTTATACTCCTCTCTCCAGGGGGTCCGTTCTGGGACAGCATTTAAGGATCTATCAGTTGCAGGTAAATCAGTGGTTTGTCTGCCGAGCCGTTTGGCCTGGTGGATAAAACTACTTCTCTTTAGTCGTCCCAAAGCCAAATTTTGGAATCTTTCATTCACGGGGTGACTGGGCACACTAAGAAACTTTTCTGCTTGTAAAAGCATCTTGGTGTCTCTGCGTTCACTTAGTGCTTGGGTCATCCCCATTTTCTCCATCACAGCTATAGGTGTTGATTTCATACTGCCTGTGGTAACTCTGAGTGCTTGATTTTGCACTTTAATTCTTGCAATGTGGTTTTTGATGCCGAACTCCATGCTGTTGATCCGTATTCAAGATGTGGTCAAACACTTTGTTGGTAAACTTTTTTAAGTATTTTCCTGCTAGCACCCCATGTGGTTCCACTAAGTTTTCTCAGAATGGCTACCTTCCTTCTGGCTTTGGTTGTTGCCCTGTTGATGTGTTTTCTCCATGTTAACCTATCATCAAACGTTACTCCGAGGTATGTGGGCTCCTTATCCTCCCTCAGGGGTACTCCATTTATGTGTAGGACACCTGATTTTTGTTTAGGAGAAAGGGTAAAGAGGGTGGTGCTGCATTTGCCTATGTTGATGCTGACACACCATTTGTCAGCCCATTTAGCCATTGCATCTATGGCTCTTTGTAGCAGTCTGGTGGCCACTGTTGCATGTTCATTTGTACACCAGAGTACCAAGTCATCAGCATACATTGCAGCTTTAATTCCATGGGGTAGTTCAGTAAGCAGGTCATTGATATAGACTAGGAAGAGTGTGGGGGACAGGACACCTCCTTGTGGTACATCATGGCGCAGCAAAACTTCCTTACTCTACTTGTTTGTAGTATGTAGGCTGCTGGTTCCTTGCTTCTCAGGCTTTTGACTTTAAAATTTGTCCCCAATTAGTTGACTACTGTGACATGCTTGCTGGAATGACCGTGGGTCTAGTCTTGTAATCCCCACAACGGGAGATTATAAGATGATAATGTATTATAAGTTAACTTCTGTCACTCATCAGCAGTTACAGGACAAGAAACAGATGTCCAAGTACTGACTGGAGATACAATGAGAGGCAGGTGGGGGAGGGGGGAGGAGAGGAGAGGGAGGGGAGAGAGAGAGAGAGAGAGAGAGAGAGAGAGAGAGAGAGAGAGAGAGAGAGAGACAGAGAGAGAGAGAGAGAGAGAGAGAGAGAGAGAGAGAGAGAGAGAGAGAGAGAGAGAGAGAGAGAGAGAGAGAGAGAGAGAGAGAGAGAGAGAGAGAGAGAGAGAGAGAGAGAGAGAGAGAGAGAGAGAGAATTATATAGACAAAGACAAGGAGTGTGAGGGAAAGAGAGGGAGAGACAAGACTAAAAATCTCCATAGTAGGTGCACACAGAAATGGAAAGTGTGGGGAAGTGAAGATGGAAAGACCAGCAGAGAGGAAGGGTGGACAAGAAAGACTTTTAAAAAAAAAACATTTAGTAAAACTGACTCACCAGCAATCATAGGAGGTTCAGAATTACTGTCATCTTCTTCATCCTCATCTTCATCGTCGTCATCTTTTTTACTGTTGGACTCCCCATCAGGTTCAGGTGACGAGTTTTTGCCACTGAAATCCAGCAAACCAAAGAACTCATACATTGTGATTCTTTCTTTAATCCATAATTAGTACAATCACTCCTCCGTTAATTCTACCGTAAATCACTCCTCCGCTGTTAACTCTTATCTCAAAAACCTTCAAGGCAAAATGCTAACTCGTTACAAAGAATATATCCATCCTCGACTTTCTAGAGTAGATAGCTAGTAGGTATGAAGAATTTCTTCTTTCTTTGTTCGCCTGAAAATTATCTATATCTGCATTGATGTTTCTAGCATGAACTTGTCTTTTGTTATTTGCCCGTAGTCAAGTTTGGCTTCCACCGGTGTCTCTCTTGGCCAGGTTCTGCCTGAAAATGAAGTAGCTAGACATAAAGAGATAACAGATTTACGCTTTAATTCTTTGTTTCTCTCCCACGGCAGAAGGGACTCTTCAGTGGTTAACAAGTGTCGTAGTCCTTGATTAGCCTGCAACAAAGCACAAACAACAGTCCGTCCACCCCCCACCCCACCAACTGAAATTATCTAAAGCTTCTTTTCCTTATCTCTCTTTATTCGTCTTAGCATTCAACAGCTGTAATCTTCGGCAGAAAGTTCTGGTTGTGTCTTCACTCCTGGACTTGGGTTTCATCCATAAGTTTTCTGTGCACATTCATTTTACAGATCCACCTTACTTGTATGCTTGGTTTCTTGCCTCTGAGGAAGATGCCCTCCGGCCTGTGAAGAAAACATCCCTAATTAGTTGTCTCATATGACATGCTAGCTGGAGGGGGAGGGGGAAGGGAGGGGTGAGATTTTTTTCTTCTAGAATTGTAGTCTCATAATCCACATGAAGCAGCTCCCCTCCTGATTGATAGGAACATCACACATCCCCCCACCCCCTACCCTTCCAAGCATTTCAATTAGGTAACTGAAGAGGGGGGGGGGGGGTAATTTTTCTTATAGCCAAAAACTATTTTAGAGTAAAATCACAATTTTCTGGCGACCCTAGTGCCCTGTATCTGTCTTACTATCCCTATTCCCAACACTTACCTATCCTTGTCTTTTTCATTTTTCTCATCCCGTTGTTTTCCCTTCCGTTTGCGCTCCCGCCGTCTCTCCCTCCTCTTGCTGGCCAGCTCTGCCTTCAAGGCCGCCTGCTCCTTCTCCTGCTGGATCTCTTCTAGAAGACTATCAGCGTTCTTGTTAGCTTCGGCAGCCTGGCGTTCTTTGGCGGCCACGATGATGTCAGCACACTGGTTGCACTTCTTCTGAAGCTCCTGCAGAAAAGAAAAAATGTATTTTTTAACATTCAATCTCCCTCTGTGTCCTTTTTTCTTCTGGGTCTGCCCTTAACTCTACCGCAAATATTGCATTTCTGTTGTGGCTCATTCTTATCGATGCTGGTTAACTAGCACGGCTGTATGGCTTGGCCCGGAGAAGCCTAGTTAATGGTATTAGTTTCTTTTAGAGGCTGCAGTTCAGGAGGCCCAGATATGAATATATTTACTATAAACAGCTTACAGGAGTTTTTTTCTTGTGAACATAATGGCTAAATGCCAAGCCATTCTGAGGTCAAACTTTGCCGCCAGCATCAATGTTACAATTCCAACAAGGTCATGGTGTCAGCCACAGGCTTCATTTGTAAGGCACCAGGGAAGGTATTCCCTTCAATGCTTCTCTCCATTCTTGTTTACTGATAGCTCTTTCAATATCATGAGGGGTAGGGGTGTCACAGATACATAACAGTTGTTGAAGGATTTGTTGGGCACTGGGTTCTTACATAATGTTTGTTTTTTTAAATTACCAGGGCAGAAAGATCAAAAGAATGGCTGGCACACGGTCAAAAATTACGCAGCGATATTGGAACCTTTCGTCCCAAACTATTTATTTTTTAGAAAACTGACTGTTGCCTTTGATTATGTGCTTGTGGGGGCTAACAATGTATATTCCCCCCCCCCCCCAAATCAACTCAAGGATGTATAAAACTCCCCCCCCCCCCCCCCCCCGACCCCCACCCCCCCCCCCCGACTGCTGCTGTATGGGCAATTCCTGACATATGTATGTGTCAGTATGCATTAAAGAAAAGTAATCCTGTTTTGTATATTTGTGTCAATATGTATAAAATATAAAAATATACAGACCGTGAAAGTAGACTAAGTGATCTGTGAAGTTATTAAATATATTCTGTAAGCAGGTTGCACAGAAAAATTAACAACAATATCTGAAAACTATATTTTGCCAGCATTAATAAAAAAAAAAAAAAAAGATAAGACTGCTGCAAATTAGTGCAAGCTGCAAGAACTATTTCAGCTCCACTCTAGAAAACCACTTTTTTAAAGTTGGGTTCTCATTTAGGTGTTTTTAATTGTTAATTAGCTGACAGATTAGACCCTTCTACACTGTCATTCCAATGATCTGTGGGTACTTAATTTATAACTTACCCCTGACGTCACGACTGCGTCACGGGAGACATTCCCAATTAATTCTAGGGTTTTCAGGTTGTAGTTTATCTACAGCCAAGTTTAGGGTTAGGGTTAGAATACAGTAGATGAACACTCAAAAACAGCACCACACAACAGCACACTTGCACCCCTTGAAATAATGGACTGTCAGGTCAGCTGTGGATTTCCCACGGGAATTTCGTGTTTGGGGTACGTTATAAATTAAGAACCGATCTGTGTACTCTCCTCTCTCATCCCTCCCACACTGATTTGTCTTCTGCCTTTTCTAAATTTCTTATATCAGTTCACTATGTGGTGTGTGCAATCAATACCACTGTGACTATCTATGGAAACTAAAATATGTCAACCAAAAAAAATGACATTTCTGGTCGGCTCCAATTCCATGTAAAGCCTCTACTGACTCTGCTACAGTTGCTTGTTCACTATTAGCAGCAATATCGTATGCGCCAGCACAAAAACTGTGGGAGGAGTCGCTGTATACATTTTTTGAATTATCATATAGAGGTCAGTTAATTAATTCTCTGCTGTATCACTGTTTGCTTATAACTTCTCTTATTCAGCACATAAATTATTGTTTTGGTCCATAATGGAATAATCAAAATTGTTTAAACTAATGTGGAGGGAAAATATAAAGAAATTTCCAGGAATTTCTGAAATAAGGTCAATGGCATTTTTTTTTAAAGTCATCAGGATGAAAAAAGTTACTTGATTTTTTTTTTAAGTTCTTTATTCAAATACACTGCTGTATTAGCATCTGTTTTTTTTTTAAAAATAGAATATGCTGATGAAGGCTGTCTCAAATGTTCATTAGCCATCTTCATTTTTGTTTCTACATGCTGATGGAAGTTGTGCAACTCCAACGATCATTAGCTCTTCGTCTTTTTGTTTCTACATGCTGATGAAGGCTGGCTAACTGCAACGTTCATTTGAATATCTGTGATTATGTACGCTCTTATTATTTCCCTTTCAAGTTATTGCAGATTCACTCATATTTTTTATTTTACATGCTAATGAAGGCTGTCTAACTGCAACATTCTGTATGCTTTCACTTTTAAGTTATTAACTTCATTCTCCAGCTCTCTTCTCCATGTGTTTTTTGGCCTTCCTTTATTCCTATGCCCCTGTGGGTTCCAATGCAAAGACATTCTAGTTATGCTGTTCTGTTTTCTCAGTGTGTGTCCTATCCAACACCAGCGTCTTTTCCTCATCTTTTGATCCACTGGGACCAAACCAACTCCCTTTTACAATACTTAAATTACATTTTAAAATAATATAAGAGATACTTTTCCTGGTGTACTTGATACATAGTGTTTGACCTAAATATTCCACTTGCAATTTTGTCCTTCTATCAATCTTCCCAATGACTGCCAATTCTCATTTGTCATGATAAAAGAAACACAAACAAAGAACAGCATGTGTCAGAAAACAAAACCAACCTTGTCAGTGATTGTGGCAATGTATCTCTTAATTTCATTTTCCGAGGGGAACTGGGTGACCTTCTTGACCATCCACTTGACCACTTTGATGTGTCCGCGGCGGAAGGCAGCCATCAGGCAGGAGACCTTACGATTGTCCTGACTGTCAATGTCAGCTTCCGCCTGGACCAACAGGGAGACAACATCGCTGTGTCCACCTGTCCAAGCAAAACAGGTGTGAAGAAAACTAATGATGCAATGTGATGACGTGTGGGTGTGTGTGCACATTTGGGAAATCAAAAAAACAAATGTCTTAAGTTGTAACTTAAGAGTCTTATAGTATTATGTAATATAATTTGTGGTTTTACTAATACATTCTTTATTATTTTTTGTAATAAAAACTATAACTTCAGTATATTTCCATTACCCATGTATTTAAAAGGCGTTCATATTTTAAAGATCTCTGAGATTGGCTGGTGTAATTTAAAAACAGCAGGGGCCTCAGGGCTTTATATAACTTAGGGTCTCATCTAGTCATATTTCAGCAGTGACAAGCTAGCTAGCTAGCTCTCTCTCTCTCTCACACAGAGAGAGAGAGAGAGAGAGAGAGAGAGAGAGAGAGAGAGAGAGAGAGAGAGAGAGAGAGAGAGAGAGAGAGAGACAGAGAGAGAGACAGAGAGAGAGACAGAGAGAGAGAGAGAGAGACTGGGACAAAGCAGTGCTAAACTACACCAAGAGACAACAGATCCAATAATCTAGAGATTCAGGAGCTGTGTAAAAAGTGGTTGTTCGCCCACCTTTGGACTTTGGTCTTGTTCTAAAATCTGACTTAACATGCACATCCATTTTACAGTCCTGTCTTATCTGTATGCAGTTTGTTGGTTCCTTGTCTCTCAGGCAGATGCACTCCTATCAAGAAGGTCTATCAGCCTTCATGATGCCAGTAATTAGTGATGATTTACACAGATGGTGAATGATGATGTTCTTTCTCATCTCTATGCTCCGCTGTCTGGATCTTACAACGCTGACAGGAATTTACAAGAGAGAAATACAAAGCAATAAACCATCCTAGTTGTGTTTGTTTAGAAAAAAAAAATATGCAAGATTATAAAAGTGCGCCACGAGTTGGTAAAGTGGATACATCTCTACATCAAACAAATCTCAGCCATCCAGGACTAGGCTGGTGGACAATGTTGAATCTCAGGTGCTAACACCACTACATGACCTCTGAATGAAGCCTATCACCTACTTCTATGAAGTAAGATAGTAGACATTTTCATCAACTTCTCATGGAAACAAGCAGTACAGGTGCACCTTGGAGAAGCAGCTGCATCGGAGGACTGATGCAGAAGGGAAGTAATCAAAACGTAGATGTCAATGCATGAAGACACAACATAACTCTTTCACTTACCATTGCATGCAAGCCAGAGTGGAGAGTTTCCTTTCTTATTTTTCACATCTACGGCAGCACCTCTGTGTAACAAAATAATTCTTTATTTAGGTTGATCATCTGGAGATTTCTGTTCACTTTTCTTGTTTTTATTAAAAGTAGCATGCGAGTCTTCAACACTGTATTCTTCTCGTAATCATTATCCCTAACTGGAGTAGAGGCTTTCAGCTGACCATCTATCATGGCTGCTGCTGATCCCCTTTCTCCAGCTACTGTCACTGAAGTATTGGGGGAGGAATGTGTTCTTCCTAATACGCTGCCTAAGCTGACCTTTACTTCTTGTCTGTTCTTGATGCCGCCCTTTCATCTTTTCCATAATCTTGTATTTATTCTCTGTTCAGTACATTTCCTCAGTGTGGCTATTGGTGGCATATGGTACCAAGACAATCTCGTCAGATGGCCAAACCATCTCACCTGTTGCTCTTTAATGAACTGAATGACTGGATTCAGTCCTAATACTGAGACTGCAACTAAATTAGAAATCCAATTTGGCTCCTACTGGAAGCAGCATGGTAGAAGACAAGATGTGTGGGTAACCAACTGGCTGGTGAAACTAATAATTATCCACTTTTCTGCATGTGGTTCATTATTTTATACATTAACTTTTTTTTTATCATAAATTTTTTTAGAAGCAAGACTCCCAACACTGTAGCTTTTTCTAACCCTTTCTCTCTCACTGGAGCACAGCAGAGGTGTGTGTGTGTGATCAATAGATTTGTCAAACTGAAGCACCCATATTCTTCGACAGTATCTCAGAGAGTCTTCACGCATGTCAGCAGGTTCAAAGTGGTGTGAGGATAAAGTTGGATAACAAATTCTGAAATGCTTTGAACTACTGCATAAACAGCCTGTAGAACCTGGCAACTTCTTCAACATTTGTTTTCTTCCCACAGTCCATGTAGTGTTAGTATCAAATCTGTTCCCTGGCACTGTCATGTAATATTGCCTACCGGTTCTGATGCAGGTGTTCCTGAATGCCAGGCATCTAAACTAACATCTCTTTTGGTCTTTCCCTGTCTCTCTCTTCCTCTCTAAATCTCCTGCAGTCGTAATGTACTCCAGTTCCCTCTTTTAATGTGCCCACAGAATGAGGTCATCGATGCAAGTAATCAGTCCCCTGGTACTCAAAGAGGTAATGCCCCAAAGAATGAGGTCCTCTTGATGCAAGTAACCAGTCCCCTGGTATTCAAAGAGTTAATGTGCCCAAAGAATGAGGTCCTCTTGATGCAAGTAACCAGTCCCCTGGTATTCAAAGAGTTAATGTGCCCAAAGAATGAGGTCCTCTTGATGCAAGTAACCAGTCCCCTGGTATTCAAAGAGTTAATGTGCCCAAAGAATGAGGTCCTCTTGATGCAAGTAACCAGTACCCTTACACTCAAAGAGTTAATGTGCCCACAGGATGTGCTCTTAATGCAAGTAGCTAATCCCTTGTGGGATAATTTCCTGGAATACCAAGTCACCAGTTTTATCTTTTCTCATACTTCTTAAACACTTCTGCAGCCTCTATAAAATGTATTCCAACATAACTAAAGAGAAAACTTGCACGTCACATCTACATACCGATGCAGAAGTAGCTCCACAAATCGGTAGTGTCCCTTGTCAGCAGCAATTGTCAGGGCAGTGTCCCTGGAAGATGGCACGGGGGGAGCATTCACGTCTGCTCCTTTGTCCAAGAGAACTCGGCCAACTTCCACATAGCCTCCTGAAGCAGCTTCCATCAATGGAGTCAGGCCAGTCTGAGAACACAGGTTAGTCATGCTTGTGTTAAATGGTAGAATTATGCTGGAGTTTCATTTGTAGTTACTGAATAACCATTCGACCTATCCTAATATGGGAAAAAGGTGGCAGAATAGGGGGAATTAAATGGTATGATAGAATCATTAATGGTGAGCACTGAGAGAGAACTAATCAAGTTCCAGTGGACCAAGAGGTGAAGAAACAATGCTAGTGTTGGATAGGACACATGCTGAGAAAACCTGAGAACGATATAACTAGAATGTCTTTGCACTGGAACCCACAAGGGCATAGAAATAAAGGCAGACCAAGTTAAAAAGATGGGAGGACAAGGAAATCTGCATTAGCAGAGGATAGAACAACTTGGCATGAGTTGGTTAAGCATCTATGCTCCAATGGGGAATAGAAGGCAGAAGAACAAAGTCCTAGGGAGTAAAGGCAGTCAGCGTGATGTTGACATCACCAACCAAGGACTAACTGGTCTATAAAAATATGGAACTTAGCATCACATGCTAAGTAAACAGGGTTCTTTTCTCAACTGATGTAAAACATGAGGGAGTCAGGTCTTGGTAAGATATCACTGAGCTGTCTTATAACAGTAGCCAACATTACATGCTCTCTAGTAATACTACCAAGGAACCAGACCACCAGGGTGACCCAGGGTTTGCTGGGAAGACTACATCGACAATCCCTGCCTGACCGAGGTCTGGAATGGAAAACAGCTAAAAAGAAAACTGGTGGTAGAGAAGTTTGGCGATCTCTCTGGTAGAAGAAGATTGATTCAGAAAGTAGTAACACTGAATGTTGGGCAATGAATACCAAACCTGACAACCCACGATGAGCCAACAGCTTCAGGCAGAGAAGCACACTGGAGTGAATACTAGCCTTATCCTAGGAAAAGGAAATGAAAAATAAAAACTGAATGTAATGTCAGGGCAGAGCAGTTTGTCTAGGAGGAAAGCTCTGATAGGTGGTTTGATTGATTGATTTGATTTGATTCAAGAACCGTCATCACAGCACTCGGGCTATTCCCATAAGCGCTCCGTCCCCATCTTCAGCAACCAGCGAAGAGTTCTGATACTAATGATGCCAGTAGCTTTCTGATTAAACGTCCGTCTTGCCTTTCCTCTGAGCCTTAAGCTTCTGCCAGAACCTCTTGTCGACCCCAACTGCATCAATCTCACCAGACTGTGGTGATCCATCTGCTCCTCCGCATTGTACACGCTCTCCCACAAGGCACTAACCACGTCTGTCCTATCATGTAGCAGTATTCCATCAAGTTGTGCAGAGCCAGCAAGTCTGTCCGCCTGTTCATTTCCCGACCCACCAGCGTGAGCTGGTGAAAAAATCCAGACAATATTCCTCACTCGTGTCCTCCGCAGCGAAGCATGCCACTCTGCACGAAGCATACCTGTTCTGATCTTCCTCAGCATGCTTTCTGAATCAGTTACAAATACAATGTGTGTGTGTGTGTCGTGTTCTTTAGCCAGCGGAAAGCTGCAGTGACCGCCTCCACCTCCAATCTTAAGCCGGATGTTGTGGTATTATATGCTAGGCTCTCCTGCACCAAACGTCGACTATTAACTTTTGCTAAAAAGCCCCAAGCACTTCTTTAGCCTCTTGACACTGAACCGTCTGTGTAAATGATCAAATCCGCTAAGCGAGCATTATCTTGAATTAATTGCTGAATTTCCACCTCTGTGGCACCTGCTGGCCAGTCTCTGCATTCCCGGCTCAGCGTGATTATGACTCTACACAAGTCTGTCTGCTCAGGTGACACTTTGACCCACTCCTCTCCTCGCCTAATGTTCTCAAGGATGCAAACCTGTTTGATTGTGTCTTCTGCCTGAGCCATCCATGACCTCCCTCTTATCAGCCGCTGACCCTTAACTGCACCCAGAGCTTCATGCAGAGGGTGGTCTTATAGGCGGTAGAAAGATAAAGCACAGCTCTTAGGATCCGGCAGCTTTTGATTCAGGCTTTATTCTAAACATACTGGAGTTACCTTACCTTTGCAGTAAACAAGGCAAGATGAGGTGGGATGATGGGTAAAACATAGTCTCTACAAGACTACCAAGATTTTGAGCAAAGAAAAGGAAGAAGGACATCCTGGCCTTAACTGGCTGCGATTCTAATGCCTCACTATAAAAAACATACCACTTTCATATGGAACAATGAAAAAAAAAAATGCCAATGATATACATCAATAATAATAACACCGTAAAACCTGCAAAAATCGGCATATTAGTTTGTCAATGACTTTAAACTACTTCAGCAAGTAGAGGAGAAAATATGCCGACAAGGACACCTCTTCAGTCTCACAAAGTGCCTCAGCCTCAAGTCAAAGTGGGATATAAATGAAGGAGGCTTCAGCTTGCATCAAGTCAAAGTGAGAAATGAATGAAGGAGGCTTCAGCTTCCCTCAAGTCAAAGTGAGAAATGGATGAAGGAGGCTTCAGCTTGCCTTAAGTCAAAGTGAGATATGAATGAAGGAGGCTTCAGCTTGCCTCAAGTCAAAGTGAGAAATGAATGAAAGAGGCTTCAGCTTGGCTCAAGTAAAAGTGAGAAATGAATGAAGGAGGCTTTAGCTTGCTTCAAGTCTCAAAGTGAGAAATGAATGAAGAAGGCTTCAGCTTGCATCAAGTCAAAGTGAGAAATGAATGAAGGAGGCTTCAGCTTGCCTCAAGTCAAAGTGAGAAATGAATGAAGGAGGCTTCAGCTTGCCTCAAGTCAAAGTGAGAAATGAATGAAAGAGGCTTCAGCTGCTAAAATCCATAAATGCTAGCCATCTTCTTCTTACCGTTGCCTTAGTGAGGTTTTCAACCTGGCTTTCCCTCATGAAAGCCTACAGTTCTAACCCCTTGTCCAGCCACTCCTCAGGAGACTGCAATACAGAGGTAAGGAAAAGAATAACATACCTTAGCTCGATGTTCAATGTTGGCTTTACGATCAACCAGCAGGCTGACGACCTCATGCCGGCCCTGGAAGCAGGCCAGGGTCAAGGCTGTATTGCGGTTGGTCTCAATCTGGGCATTGATGTCACTGCCTTGGTCCAGGAGAAGCTTCACGGCTGCTGTGTGTCCGTTCATGGCCGCCAGCATCAGGGGGGATATGCCCAGCTTACTGCCCGTCCTGTTTCCATCAGAAATATTGAAATATTCAATTCTGTCGGTGCCAGCCTATCAATTACTTATCTATTTCATTAGCACATTGGTTGTGCACATGGCACACTCATTTCATATGTTCTTTCATGTCGATCTATACTTTATTCTTAATTCACACACTATTCAATCTTAACATCGTATCTTCCGTATTTCCTAACACAGGGATAAGAAAGATGAGTACTTGAGGTAGACCTTCAACTAGGAAAATTGATTCTATATACTAGTTGGTGAAGTTCTAGTTCAACACATCTAATGTTTGAGTCTGATTCAAAACAAGTCAATAACATGGATAGAAAAAGAAAAACAATTCAGATTAGGGAGGTAATATAACAACTATATCCTCTTATTTTTGTTGTCTAAGTGACGTGAATGCGTTGTGCTTGTTGCGATATCTGTGCCTTTTAGCCGACACATCCCACTTTATCGAGCATTTGTTGAGCATAACTTCCTGGATAGGTTTGTGGGACAGGAGCATGTTGTTGCCTTATTTGTGTGTTTTTTTTCTTTGTCCCCTTGTCTACCAGGCAAAAGCTGTAGACCCTATCCAGGGCATGTACATGTAGACAGGTGGCACTGAGGTGAGGTAAGGAGTAACTCCTTATACACATCCCAAAGGGGTAACTCCTTATACATATCCCAACAAGTAACTCTTTAAACACATCCCAATGACCTTAACCTTTTCTTGCGCCCATTATCGATATCACCACCCCACCAACAACTATAAGAGATAAAGGAACATAGGTTAATGTAACAACTATCTGAAATAAAAACAACAGGAGTTAATGTACAAATAAAAGCACACCACAAGCACATAATAAAACATGATCACAACTAGGATCAAAGGTGCAGATACTGCAGCCAAAGTGTAAAACGCAACACAAAACTGCCCATTTGAGGGCACATGCAAAAAGCAGAAGAAGCTAAAAGGTGCAGATATGAGTCTAGTTGTAAACCACAATATATCTCCCACACTTTAAGAGCACAGAAGAAGAAATATGTTGAGAAAAGAAGCAAAAATACCCCCCCCCCCCCCCCCCAATCAAAAGAAGTAATGAAAATCTCTAGCAGACTGAACATTCTGATGGCACAGACATGTGGGTTTACCTGGAATTGATTTCAGCATTGTGGTTGAGAAGCAGCCTGATGATGTTGACGTACCCCCCAGAGGCTGCCAGGCTGAGCGGTGTGTAGTCGGAGACATTGCGGTGCTCTTTGTTTGCACCTCTATTCAACAGCAACTCTACAACCTGTGGGGGGAGATGGTAGCAAATGTATGCCCAATATATCTTTTCATCCTTTGCTAGGTACCACGGTCAGGCTTACACATTAACATAAAGGAACAGGGTTCACAAGCCGACTATAGGTCCAAGTTATTGTAGACTGTCACTAGTGATTTCATTCGCTGCACATCCAACCCTATGCAGATCAACCTGCATATATAAGACAAATATCACAGCCTAGCTGTAAAACACAACACAATATAACAACCTACCTTCTAAGATGAATAGAGAAGAAACAACAATTCTGCTTCAAGTAGATTTCACAACAGATACCAAAAAGAACACAAACTGCAAAGACATAGTCAAGAGACTTTTATTTTCATATTCACTGATGCAACATGATCTGTTGCTTGATCAAAAAATATATAACCTAATTTCTGTTGCTGGCTCGGACAGAAAACAACAACAACAAAAAACATTGTACATACATATATATAGAGAAGAGCTGATCACACACAGTGCCCTGCTATGGAAGCCAACACAAAGACAGGTCTACTGTGCCATCTCATAAGGTAAGTATGCAAACATACTGAGATCCAAACCTGGTACCTCTGACCTGAGATTTACACCCTAACCTAACCATTCAGCTATGCTAATTTAAAACTTAAGTTCTTTTTCTTTCGTTCACTTGAAATAGACTATCTATATCTGCAATGTTGCCTCTAGTATGAACTAGATCTTCACTGTTTAACTATTCTACTTGACCTTATACAAGTTCTAGGATCCACATTAAAAGTTCATATCTTAACAACATCTGCCAAAAGATTGCTAAAACAACAACTGTTAACTTCTTCTTCTCTTCTTTCGATCGCATGAAATAAATTGTCTATATCTGCAAAGCTGTCTCTAGTATGAATTTCACTGTCTTTTGTAATTCACTAAGCGGCCCGTAAAGTTTGACTTCCACAAGTGTCTCTTTTGGCCAAAGGTTTTGCCTGAAAGCGTTGAATCTGGGACAGTCTTGAAGGATGTGATCTGTTGTTTCAGGTGCCAGTCCACAAGTACACATGGCTGATTGGCCAATCTTAAATTTGTTGTACATGTGGGAGCGAAGTCGATTGTGCCCTGTTCTAAGGCGAAGGATAATGACTTGCTCTGGTCTGTCCATAAAATGGTAAAACTGTTAACTGTTTTTAACACTTTTGTGGTGTAGGCCGGGAGGTGGAGTCTTCTTCTTCACGTTCACTGGCTGTAAACTCCAGCAGAAAATTCTGGTTGTTCATCCACCTCTGAACTTGTCGTTAAAAAAAAACCTGAGTTTTACAGATCTCTGGCTTTTTTGTATGCAGACTCTTGGTTCCTTGCCTCCCTGGAAGATGCCACCAATTAGTCATCACTAAAACATGCTTTATCGGGGAAGCAGTTGGTCTATTCTTGTCCTCCCCACAATACGGCCCTGGAGTTTAAGGAGTTAGAGCCATATGGCTTGTATACTGGTCCCCAGAATTTGAAGGATGGGATTTTATTACATTTTGTTGCCACCAACAGAAAACCCATAACCTTACCTGGTCCCAAAAGATCTGAACTAATAAAAACAATGTATACAGCAAAAACACACTGACCATACCTCATATCTACCGCCAGAGCAGGCCAGGGACAGAGGAGTATCTTTGGTCCGTTCTGACTGAGCCTCAATATCAGCATTATGGTCTAGGAGGATCTCCACCACATCAACATGGCCTGCCGTAGCAGCAAGGATCAGTGGTGTGAATCCTGCAGAAACATTTACATAATCAGACAGCTGTATACAAATATTACAGAAATAAAATGATCACAGAAACAGCTGAATGCAAACATACCGGGATATCGAGCAACTATTTCAGCATTCTGTTGCATAGAAATATACAGGTTGCCAACCTGGTGGGATGTCGAGTTGGCCGTGTGCCAAAGCACACTTGTTTCTGCAGCGAGACATAGACATCACCTGGAAGTCACATTATGCTAACTATTCCTTTTGAGTTTCATGTCGTCTAATGTGCCCTTGAGTCTCCCAGCTTGTTTCTTCTTCTTCTTTTTATCATTTGTCTGAGTGACGTAATTATGTTCTGCCTGTTTACAGCAAAGCTGCGATGTTAACATCTTTCAGTTGACACATCAATCTTCAACGAGCATTTGCAGACCGTGTTAACTTCCTGGAGAGTTTCGTGGGATAGTGACACAGGCCTTTTTCTGTCGTGCTCGCTTTGTCCCCTTAATGTCAGGTGTTGCCCCTTGAAAGCCAGTCCAGGACAATCGTATGTAGTCTGGTAAGGAGGCTTCCATAAATGCCCGGTTGACACATAACGCTCCGGTCCTAAGCTCACCCAAGGAATCGCCACATCCTGATTTCTTTCCAAGAGTACCCATCCACAAGTGTCAATTTGCTCATCATCTGTTCTGCTGGAAACTTATGAAGATGATTTCTCTCTAATAGTTATTCACAAACTCTGCGTGGCATCAGCAGACACATGGACCATTCAAAGCATCACAGCCAGGATTTATGACCGAGATAAGTCCATGTCAGTAGAATGATTGTTCTCTTTATAGGTTAAGGAAAGATATGGAAGATAAAAGGGTTGATGAAATAACCTGCAAACGAATGTGTCATTTTGAAATTGAGTGTGATCCAGCAAGAAATATACAACAGAAAGAAAGTGACATATGTAGAAATGTGTGCTACTGGACAGTCAGCATCTACACAGGAAGATATTTACTGTACAAGACGGAGCACTTATGGGGCATGACTAGTATGCTGGGTTGATTCTTAACCCTTTCACCCCTGGAACATTTTTTTTAAAGCCCTGACCCCAGTCAATACCAGAAAAAAATATTTAAAAACAATAATTTTCACTCAAAAATATATTAAATTGATTTATTTAGATTTTAAAATTATGTTTTGAAATATATGAAAGCAGTAATTTATAAACACAAACAGGGTGAAGCATTAAATAGAATATCCGCCTGGGGCATATAAAACACACTTGTATTGGCTGACCATGCTGTAGCTTCAATCACTGAGGCGTAGGGGGATATCTGAGATAAACTTGGGTTGTTTGAAGATTCTATATTAGATTAAATAATGGATAAGAATGTGTGAATATGGAATTAAGTGTAGATTCAGCAAGAAAGGATTATGAGATTAAAATGTAATGTGTGTACAGCCTGTAGAAGCAACAGAGATGTGGTTTCTGAGACGAATACCTTCAACGGCCAGAGTAACTAACAACGATTGCTTGAAAGAAGCTAATAAAAGTAGATCACTATATACAACAATAAAAAAAGAGACAAACACTGTTCTTTGGCAAAATATTGAGAAGAGAGACATTCGAGAATATCGTGACAACTGGAAAGATCAGTGCGAAAAGGGGTAGAGGCAGATTAAGAGAGATGGTGCTGGATGGGCTGAAACGATGGCATGGAGGGATATTATCAAGAGTCCTGTTCAACACAACCAGGGGCCGTGATCTGTGGAGACGCATGAGCGCCTACGCCAGTTGGCAGGGCACGTGTACAGCCAGTGTGGTGCTGGAACAGTTAACATCTACACATAAGGACATTTGCTGGGAGACACACAGTATCTATAGGCATGCTATGATGATTTTTCAATCAGTAAACATTGCTTGAGAAAAGTAGTAATTTAAGGCAGTGGTTCACAACCTGCTGGTCGCAGTCCCTTTTTTGGGGGTCAAATTACCCTTTCATGGGGGTCGCCAAACACATTCATTGAAGTAATGAAGTAGCAGTGAAAATATGGTAAAGGGTTGTGCGTGGGATAAGGAAAGCTTAGAGCCACTGATTTAAGGCCTATTGTAACTTGAACCACAAGCACTCACCCTTCTTATCCCTGTGCTCTATATCCGCTCCCTTGGCCAGCAGCAGAGTGACCAGCTCGGCATGGCCACCAGCACAAGCCAGCGTCAGAGCCGTATCATGGTTGCTCTCCGTCTGAGAATCCACATCCACAGATGAATAGAGAGAGTTCATGGCCGTGCCCAGGATGCCTGGCGAAGGGTAGCTCCCGTCCACGTTGACGATAGCATTTTGTTGGATCACAGTCTGCTGGGCTGTCTGTGCCACTCTTTGCTGTTTGCGGACCTGACAGATGTAAATAACTTCAGGTGTGCCAATACCTACAAGCTGTTTTCACTTGTGTGTGTGAATATGAATTGTCAATCTTTAAGACCACACTGTAAAACCATATGAAACCAAAAGTGATAAAGTAAAGAACCCTTTTCCCCACCTTTAGACGTATGGAGCTTATAGTCAAGTAAAGGGACCTTTTCCCCACCTTTAGACGTATGGAGCTTATAGTCAAGTAAAGGGACCTTTTCCACATCTTTAGACGTATGGAGCTTATAGTCAAGTAAAGGGACCTTTTCCACATCTTTAGACGTATGGAGCTTATAGTCAAGGGACCTTTTCCACATCTTTAGACGTATGGAGCTTATAGTCAAGGGACCTTTTCCGCACCTTTAGACGTATGGAACTTAAAGTCAAGGGACCTTTTCCCCACCTTTAGACGTATGGAACTTATAGTCAAGTAAAGGGACCTTTTCCACATCTTTAGACGTATGGAGCTTATAGTCAAGTAAAGGGACCTTTTCCACATCTTTAGATGTATGGAGCTTATAGTCAAGTAAAGGGACCTTTTCCCCACTTTTAGACGTATGGAGCTTATAGTCAAGTAAAGGGACCTTCTTCCTGCCTTTAGATGTATGGAGCTTATAGTCAAGTGAAGAACCCTTTTCCCCACCTTTAGACGTATGAAACTTATAGTCAAGTAAAGGGACCTTTTCCCCACCTTTAGACGTATGGAGCTTATAGTCAAGTAAAGGGACCTTTTCCCCACCTTTAGATGTATGGAGCTTATAGTCAAGTAAAGGGACCTTTTCCCCACCTTTAGACGTATGGAGCTTATAGTCAAGTAAAGGGACCTTTTCCCCACCTTTAGACGTATGGAGCTTATAGTCAAGTAAAGGACCCTTTTCCCCACCTTTAGACGTATGGAGCTTATAGTCAAGTAAATGGACCTTTTGCCCACCTTTAGACGTATGGAGCTTATAGTGCTAGACCTATATCTTATTTGCTATTCTGCGGGTGATGTAGTAAACATCAGGCCGGCCCTCTTCACTTCCCGGGAAACTTTATTTAGTAGCCATTTAAGGCTGGGTCAACCTGGGAGCCAAGGTCATATTTGATAAACATTTCAGCTCCATCAGGGCCTGAACTACAACAGTAGGATCTGCAGTGGTTCTTGTGATAAACAGCAGAATTACTAGATCCATTTCCTTCTTTTCCTTTATCGCTTATATAAATGATGTATTTGCATTGTGATTGTTTTCAGTACAGGTGCGACATAGTGTAAAAGGAGAGAACACTCAACCATAGATTTGTTCAAAGCTATGCTGAGGGTGGAGAACATGATGACAGTGTAAATAGGAGAACATGATGATAGTGCCAACAAGGGGAGAACATGATGATAGTGTCAACAAAGGAAGAACATAATAATAGTGTCAACAAGGTGAGAACATGATGATAGTATCAACAGAGGAAGAGATGATAGTGTCAACAAAGAAAGAACATGTCGATAGTGTCAACAAGAACATGACAAGTGTTAACCAGGAAAGAACATGATGATAGTGTCAACAAGGAAAGAACATGATAGTGTAAACAAGAGGAGATGATGATGATACAATGTCAACAAAGGAAGAACATGATGTTAGTGCGAACAAAGGAAGAACATGATTATAGTGTGAACAAAGGAAGAACATGATTATAGTGTCAACAAAGGAAGAACATGATATCAAAAAGGGAAGAACATGATGATATAGTGTCAACAAAGGAAGAACAAGATAGTGTCAACAAAGGAAGAACATGATGATAGTGTCAACAAAGGAAGAACCTGATGATAGTGTCAACAAAGGAAGAACCTGATGATAGTGTCAACAAAGGAAGAACATGATGATAGTGTCAACAAAGGGAAGAACATGATAGTGTCAACAAAGGAAGAACTTAATAGTGTCAACAAGGAGAGAACATGATGATAGTGTCAACAAGGAGAGAGCATGTTGAACAGTGCCAACGAAGGGAGATCACTCTACCTGAGATTTGTTTACAGGTGGTGTGCTGTAGGTGCCGGACGTCGATGGTGGCTTTAGTTGTTGCTGCAGCAACTGCTGAGACAACTGTGCTGTGTGCGCAGCGGTCACCTGAGTGCTGGCCACTCCCTGTAGAAACTGCTGACCACACTGTACCTAGAAATATAGTTTTCACAGTTACTACACTTTACAAAGCTGTTGACCACATCACCCATTGTAAGTCTAATGTTTCTTCTTCTTGTTTTCTGCCTTGTAACTCATCGAAGTGTCAGGGGAGATGTAACATTCATTGATGAGCTCTGGCAAGAGCACTATTAAGATTGATGTTCATTTTTGTAAGGTTGTTCTTAATGCCATCACTGCATATTTTCCTAGGTCTTCCACTCGCTCTACTTCATTTTAGTGTGGCTCGCTGTGGCAGATAGTACTAGGGCATTCTTGTTAGGTGTCCAAACCACTTCATTTGTTGTTTTTGTATGACCAGTAAGACTGGCTTTATTTCTAGCATTCGTCTGATTTTGTATTCTGTCTTTCCTTGAAACTCCTGCAGCTCTTCTAAGGCGATTCATCTCTGTTGTCACAATTTTAAGTTCATTGGAGGGTGTAAGTGTACGTTTGGCACTGATAGCATATTGTTGGCCAAAAGTCAACTATTCTGGGGGGGGGGGGGGGGGGGGGGGGGGGGGGGGGGGGACCATAATTAAAAAAAAAAGGGGGGGGGGAAAACAGCCAGGGAAGACTACCAACCAGGATGGTTTTGTATGTCCATCTTTCCCTTTCCTCTGAGCATGGAGCACTCCCTTGGTCACTCCCCACTCCCCATTCTCACTGTGCTCTGCATTGACTGCTTGCTTGCTACCAAAAGAGGTGTTGACAACATCTAGCTTGCCATGCATCAACAGTTTACAGAAATATGTGCCTGGTGCAGAACTGGGGTCAAAGGGATCCATTATTTTAAAGTGCCCCTTTGTGGTTGGGGGTGCATGCTGTAAAATGTTACTTTTTTTTAAACTGCTTGCTTGTCCCATACTGTCATAATAAGTGTCCAGATGTAACAACGTTAAAGGTGTCTAACATGTTGAAAAAGAATACCTATTGTAAACTTGTTTGAGTAAATATAATGTTGAAAATATCAATTGGACTTATGACCAGCTCAACTTACGACCTGTTAACCTAAACTGAACTCAGTCGTAAGCAGTAGAGACCCTGTATTTAGATTGCAAACTGGACACAGTCAAATAAATATATACAAAATATTCAATGATGATATTGAGGGAGGGGAGGTAAAAATAAATGGGCTCTTTTTGCGCTGGTATCTCATCTGGTGTATGATACCAGTCTCATGTTTCTCTGGCTTGCACTCACTGGGCTGTGTGGTCAGCACTTTGCCAGCTGCCTTTACTTCCCAGCACATTACCTGGTACCCATATTAGGCTGGTTAGACCTGGGAGTCACTTTTATAAAACAAACTGTCATGATGTGGAAGAATACCCCCTGTGACAAGTGGGCCAACACAGGATACACGTTCATGTGCAGGATGAGACAAATCCCTGGGTGAGCCCAGGACAGGATTTTCATGTGTCGGCTCTGCATTTATGGAAGGCTTCTTGGATGGCAAGGAATGCCCTTAAGGGCCAACCAGTCTACACGTGGATGCCCTGAATTGGTTCTCCAAGAGAGACACTTATAGATAAGGGAATATCACCACACAAATAAGACTATGTCACGGCCCATGAAACTATCAGGAAAGTCGACAAATGCTCAATTAAGTCGGATGTGTCAGCCAAAAGTCGCAAGTATTGCATCTTTGCTGTTAACAGGCACAAAAAAGATATTTCACAATGTTAAAAAAAAACAGATCACTGTTCGACTAACCTGTTGCAACTGTAGTTGATGCTGAAGATTAGACTGGTTCAGCATCTGGTGCAGCAGTTGGTCCTGCTGCTGCTGGGGTATTAGCTGAGGGTAGGCTAACATCTGCTGTTGGGCCGTTAACATCTGCTGCTGCTGTTGCTGCAGGTGCACCTGCTGGGCCAGGGACTGATGCTGCTGGCACTGCAGCGGGTCCAGCATTACCTGGGAGGCTGAGTTCAGAGCCAGGATCTGCGAGGAATCCACTGACTGGGACACTGGGAACAGACAGACAAACAATGTCAGACACATCAAGCACCCCCAGTGTGGGTTCCAAAAGATTCGTTTTAAGAGAAAAAAGACAAGATGTACTGCCTCTTTACAAGCATGTTGTAATACTTTCTAGGTAACATGTGTGCATGTATGTGGGGAGGGGAGGGTGTTGTCAGTAACCCCAATCATCCTCATACCTTCCCCGCAATTTCTACCACTGACAGACCAAACCTGGACATTATCAAAGGCTTATGCAC
Source organism: Candidula unifasciata (assembly GCA_905116865.2). Taxonomy (NCBI): domain Eukaryota; kingdom Metazoa; phylum Mollusca; class Gastropoda; order Stylommatophora; family Geomitridae; genus Candidula; species Candidula unifasciata. Next base: position 137,263 of record CAJHNH020001041.1, read on the forward strand.
ATACAATTATTAAATGTGAGATGAGATGGCTGAGGAAAGCCAACCACTTGACCATCTGAGAGAGAGAGGGAGAGGGAAAGGGGGGGGGGGGGGAGGGAGGAAGGGGGGGAGGGAGGGAGGGAGGGAGGGAGGGAGGGAGAGAGGGGGAGAGAGAGAGAGAGAGAGAGAGAGAGAGAGAGAGAGAGAGAGAGAGAGAGAGAGAGAGAGAGAGAGAGAGAGAGAGAGAGAGAGAGAGAGAGAGAGAGAGAGAGAGAGAGAGAGAGAGAAATGATGTGATGATAGATAAAAACAGTTTACTGTGTATGCCATACTACAGATTTGTTTTAAATGAATGTGTGAGTGGTGATAAGACTTTTACTTTAAATATCATGCTTATACTGGCATTAGATATAAATGTGTTTCACTAGCAAGTAGATTTACTGCATGTCTCATGTTTGTCCCTGCATGAGTACATGGACCAAGCCTGTGAAAGATATTTACTGCATGTTTGTCCCTGCATGAGTACGTGGACCAAGTCTGTGAAAGATATTTACTGCATGTTTGTCCCTGCATGAGTACATGGACCAAGCCTGTGACACAGACATTTACTGCATGTCTCATGTTTGTCCCTGCATGAGTACATGGACCAAGCCTGTGAAAGATATTTACTGCATGTTTGTCCCTGCATGAGTACATGGACCAAGTCTGTGAAAGATATTTACTGCATGTTTGTCCCTGCATGAGTACGTGGACCAAGTCTGTGAAAGATATTTACTGCATGTTTGTCCCTGCATGAGTACATGGACCAAGCCTGTGACACAGACATTTACTGCATGTCTCATGTTTGTCCCTGCAAGAGTACATGGACCAAGCCTGTGACATAGACATTTACTGCATGTTTGTCCCTGCATAAGCACATGGACCAAGCCTGTGACACAGACATTTACTGCATGTCTCATGTTTGTCCCTACACGAGTACATGGACGAAGTCTGTAAAAGACATTTACTGCATGTCTCATGTTTGTGCCTGCATGATGAGTACAAGGACCAAACCTGTGACAGACATTTTACTCAAAAGCATTTACAACATCCAGTTACCTCCATTATGGTCGGTATGAAACACAATTGGCTGATTCTGGGCGAGGGTCGGCTGCTGAGAGACCAGTGGAAGCATAGGTGATCCCTTCGGCGAATGAACAGATAACGGAGGTGGTGGTGGAGGAGGAGGCGGTGGCGACTGCTGCAAAGGCTGGGAGTTCTTGGAGGTTCGCACCTGCTTGTTGGATCCATTTCTTTTGCCTCCCAAAATTTTGCCGCCACCGCCGCCCCCACCGCGAGTATCTGCCACAGGGCTAACACCTGGTGAAGTTGGTACCACAGCGGCTGTCAAGGGTGGAGGTGGAGGTGCAGTTCTCTGCAGTTGGCTTTGCTGCTGCTGCTGTTGTTGCAAATGTGCTTGGACCTGCACGATACACATATTCAAAAATAAATTAGTTCAGAAAAACTTTTTATACTCAATGAAGCCGTGGTGGCGTAGTGATAGATGCTTGCCTGCTGGCCCAAAAATCTTGGGTTTGCATCCACATCATGGCGGTTTGTTTTATAAAAGTGAATCCCAGGTCTGACCAGCCTAATATGGGTACTAGGTAATGTGTTGGGAAGTAAAGGCAGCTGGCAAAGTGTCGCACAGCCCACCGAGCACAAACTGGTCCAGAGAAATATGAGACCTAGTATCATAAATCAGATGAGATACCAGCGCAAAAAGAGCCCATTTATTTTTACCTTCCCTCCCTCAATATTATCACTGAATATTTTGTATATATTTATTTGACTGTGTCCAATTTGCAATCTAAATACAGGGTCTCCGCAGCTTACGATTTGAGTTCCGTTTACATTAACAGGTAGTAAGTTGAACTGGTCAAAAGTCCAATTTATATTTTCAACATTATATTTACTCAAACAAGTTTACAACAGTTTTACATAAAACAAAAATTCAATCTATGTATGTATAATTATTGTACATAATGTGAAGACTACATAATCTTTAAATTTTGTGAATGAATGAATGAACGGTCTTCAGAAAACAAAAGGAAAAGGGTCATAACATAAATGAAATGTCTGATAGGCATAACAAGGAATGATCGACTAAGAACGATGATATCAGGGGGAAAAGTCGGCACAGAACCAATACATTGATAGACAACAGATCAAGTGGTTTAGTCAAGTATCAAAACTGGCACTAGACAGTGAGTGCACCACAGACAGCAAGGTTATAGTCACAATGGTAACAGATCCAGAATAGAACATGAACCGCAGAAATATCAAAGACACTGAAAAGTACTAGATACGAAGCGAACAGAAGGGCCCGTTCCAGAGATCTCTTCCTACCCTGACGCTGCGAGGCATTCCAGGATCAAAGTAATGAAGTAGAATGAAAAATACACAATAAAATGAAAATACACAATATGTAACTCATATCGATTTCTTGAACTTTTTTGACCCTACCTTTCATTTTATACTATTTTTATTTATTTATTGTTTTATTCTGTCGTCGTAAGTGCAGATGGTCGTAAGTCGAGGAGAAGGTGTACGAGGTCTACTGCTTGCAAGTGAGGATTTCAATGAGTCTTCAGGATAAAAACAGGTTACTGTGCTTTGGAAGTGAACTGTACCAATAAGCTTCTGGGTGCGTTATAATTTTCCCTAAGTAAGAACAGTCTGTTTGGTCCATTTCCCCAATTTGTTTTTCTTTTTAGTATTCACTAGGTGTAAACTCAAGAGGAAAGTTCTGGTTGTTCGTCCACTCTAGGACTTTGGTACTGCTCCAGAACAGAACTTCGAGTTTTGTGTGCATATTCAGTTTACAGATCTGGCTGATTTGTAAGCAGACTGCGGGTTCCTCGCCTCTCAGGCAGATGCCTCTAACTTCAAAGGGACCACCCCTAATTTGTCACCTCCCACAACATGCTTGTTAGCGGATAGTTGCGCTGCTATTGTCCCGTAAAATGGGGCCCCAGAACCCACAGGAAAGCTATGAATTATAGTGGTTATGACTGTTATAAAAGGTATAAAAGACAGAACAAATGAACATCAGACTTAGGCATCAAACAGAGGCATACCGTTTGTAAACAAGCCTCTGGACAAGATGCTTCAGCACAGTTCTCTTCATTCCAGGCCAGAATTTTTGAAATGTCAAGCTGATCCAAATTGTGGGGATCTATCAAGCCAATCGTGTGACTTGGCAACTCCAGCAACTTGGCTATTTCTTCGTTCTGTTTCGCCTTCAGAAATAAACACAAACATGAATGTAATCTCTCAGTGAATTACTAATATTTTTTAGTGTTTCATTATCAATCAGCCAATCAGGTGCCATCATCATAGTGAAGTTTAGTTGCAGCGGCATTTACATCCACTCTGCATGTACTCTCTCATACTGTTCATCCACCTCTTGGTGTTCTCTCACTTGTATCACTAACTGCCTCTTGTTCACTTACCAAAACCCCTAGTATCATTATTATAAGATTATGACTTTTAATAATAATCTTTTAATACTGCTAAAAACTTTGACTTGTCTATTTTAGTAACTCCCTACTCATTCAAAGTTGCTTGAAAACGTGTACGCAACTGTTTTTGTTTCCATGAAATATGACCCATTCTGTATATCCACATCTGAGACTCAATTTGACTTTCTAGTTGCCTGTAACTGTTGGTGTCTGTAGCTTGGACTCTGCAAACAGGCGTCATTATTTTCAAAGTGTCTGGCTTTGATCCCAGCTGCAGCAGACAGCCTTGCGTTGGTATAAAGGGTCAACTTTTCACAAAGCAACGCACACATGGCTCTGCAACTTCCTGCCAAAAACACACAACAAACTGTTAACTGCTCAGATCTCTGCACCAAACTGCAGGGCTGGGTATACACGACATGTAACACTTTCATGTCTTGTTTATCTCCCTGTGCTTCTCTAGGTTACAGTTTAGAGAAATGTTTTCACAATGCGATCCTTCTGGACATTTACCAGTGTCCGATTCCCACAGTAGGCTGTTTAGAAGACAGTTCTTGTAGGTTTCAGATAAGAGGGTCATACTGCAGAAGAGATTGGGGGTCTTAACATATTCCCATAGCTTGTCATGGATACATTGCACCCGACCACTGCAGAGAGAGTATCATTTGGTGAAACTTTGCAAGCTAACTTTGGTTCATGCACATGAAGCATTCTTCTTCTTGTCTCTTTACCCTTTATGGGGGTAGTAGGGGGTAGTCCCAGAAACAAGGGCAAAGAAGAACCTGGAATGACAATATCAAGAAAAAGACAGGACTAAATTATTATACATCAGGCAGAAGACAGAGAATGATGGCAGGTTTTGCGTGCTACTGATTCCATAGCTCTGGTGGGTCAAGGGTTATGTTATATTTCCCATTTTAATTTCTACATCGTGGGAAAACTCAAAGTAAAAAACATAAAGGGTAAGAGACAAGAAGAATCTTCTCATTCAAAATTCTGGGTGTTCACCCAGATCTGGACTTAGGTTTTGTTCCTGATCCTAACTTTTGCATGAAGTTCCGTTTTACAAATCGGGTTTATTTGTATACAGACTGCTGGTTCTTTACCTGTCAGGCAGATGCACTCCAACTTCAAAGGAAACACCCCTTGTGACATGTTTGTTTGGGGGCAGTGGGTCTATCCTGCCCCCCCCCCCTCCCCGATACAAGAGGGCCTCGGAACTCCTGGGGAGAAGAATAATGTGAAGCTTGTACCATTCAACACTTACCAACTGTTCTGCCTTGGAAACAGCTCCAAGACCTGCTGAAGCCACCACTGCATTGGCAGGGCCAAAGGGAGAAGCTGTAGGGAATGAGGTGGAAGCCTGCCGTAACTTGGTCTGTATCTGCTGCTGGTGGTGCTCCTCCAGTTCCAGCTGGGTGCTGTGCAATAAGTGAGCCTGGGCCTTGTCTTGAAGCTCCTGCTCAACCTTCTTCAGCTCCTCCAGGATCTGCTGCTTCCTCTGAATCTGTTCCTCCTTGGTTGGCTGGTTTGTGCAGAGGTTTTCTTCCTAGAAAATAAAACCAGCAGGATTTGTATATCAAGCACATACATTCTGAGCCCGGTTCTTAAATTCTGAGCCCTGTGCTTAAATTCTGTGCCCAGTGCTTAAATTCTGAGCCCAGAGCTATTTTCCAGGAAAAAAGTGCTTTACCCTATACTGAACGTTATATTTCTAAAACTATATCCTTGAAACACGTGTATATCCTTGAAACAAATGCTATATTCTTGAAACAATTGCAGTGTTCCTGATACAAAATCTTGAAATAAGAGCTAAATCCCTGAAACGAGAGCTATGTTCCAGAAAAAAGCACTATAAAATCATATCTTTAGATGTGACACACTTGTACATGGGACATCCTTAATTTCACATCCCTTCTGGCAGCATCCGTGACAAAATTCTTGTTTCTTTTAGAATTTTTTTTCCCTCAAATTGTGTAGCTAGATAAATGCCTCTCAAATCACAGAAAAATACACCAACCTTATCAATAGCTCGATCACTTATTAACCCAGCATCACTGAAGAACTGCTGAAAATTTTCAGGATTACAAAACTTGTTCCCGCCCTTTGTATCCACCTGGCCCCCATTTAAACGTTTCGTGAGGTTTTTCTGCAAGTTCTGGCGACTCAGCTCAACTGTTTTAGCTGTGGGTAAAAATAAACAAAACAAAAGTTTGTTAAATAACAGCAAAGTCGAGACAAAACTGACTTATCGTTAGCCCAAGTTCCAACATCACTGCAGACAGCTCGTCCAATAATTGCTTCGTTCCTGAACCAGTAAAAATTACCCAAAATGCCATTCAAAGTCCCATTTGTCAACCAGTGGAAATCAAACAAAATGTCATTCCAAGTCCCATTTGTAAACCAGATGAATATTAAACAAAATGTCATTTAAAGTCCCATTTTGAAAACTAGTGGGGAAAACCCCCAGTCCCAGCAAAATTGTAAAGCCTGCACATGCAAAGTCAAAATGCATCAGCAGACGATCCCACACCAGAATCGCAGTGCTGGTGTGGTTAGAAAAGCCAGCATTGCACAGCAAAATGTATGTGCTATTCAGAAAGTAATCAACCACCATAATTTCATTGTCGTCAACAACACACAGCTAGAAAAACAGAAAAAAAAACAATCCATAGGTCACAGTGCTGCATCAAGCTCTTAACTCAGTATCTTGGCGGCTGAACTTTAGGACCCCGGATCCAGAAATAGGAAATCTGCATCAACAAACTTAGCTGGAAGCAAAAAAACTTTTCGGATCATCGGCGGTCAGTCATCAAATGACCATATTGGTTGGAATTACTTAATCATGGTTAGCATAACTTAGGTGTAATTAACTTCTACTGTGGTAAACCCGCTTATGAGGCAGTTCCTCAGACAACCCACTTTAAGCATTCCTACCCTTAGTCATTTTGTGTAGCTGACTCCATGCCCCCAACCCCAATCATCATTAAGTTTGGGCCATTATATATCAGACAGGGCTCACAGCCTATATTTGTTCATTTCAATCTATCATGTGCAATGTTTCTGATGTCATGGATGGAACCCAGCCCAGCGCCCTTTGACTCTCTCATCAGGGTTTTGCTTGGATGTCGCTAACTCCCCAATCCATTTGTTTCTCATTTCAGTGCCTGTATGGTGATACTCAATATGTGACATCTTCTGTATCTTATAACTGTTGATACCATAGGTTTTTCTCTGGTAACTTTACCTTTCCTGTTTATCAGGGTTTTTTTTTTTTGGCATCCCCCCCCCCCCTTCCAGTAAAAGACCCTTGGTAAGGCTGCTGCATCCGAGGACTAAGCATGCATGGAACTGCCTAACCTAATGTACAGTGGCAGCTATAACAACAACCCAGAAGAACAGAAATTATACTGAGAGAAAATCATTTGTACTTACTATGAATAGCTGATGCCAGTGGAATCTGGGAATCTGGTTCACTGGGTGGAACAATGTTAGCCAAACCCTGGACAGGGACTCGAGGCTGCAAATCAACATGGGTTTTACAGTTAAGACGTGAGTCTGCCTTCTACAGCACACACACACACACACTGGTTTTGAGTTAAAAATCTACCTAAAATATTTTAGGATCCTCGCCCGTGCAACGAAGTTCGTCAACTGCCGACTTGAGTTAGAAGTAGAACGAAGCACTTATGGGTTACTACCCTTGTGCCACGATGTTGATCCGTTGAATAAACATAAACACAAAAAAAAACATGAACATACAAATATACACAATCTGCTTAACAGTTACAAGGTATTTATAAATGAAGTTATGTTTCCCACAAAACACTTACTTACAAGGGCAACTTATTCTATCAACTGTTAATACTACAAATTTAAGTCACACTTTTAATTAACGTTATTTTACAAATGTAAGTTATGTTTAAAACTTATTCTACCAACTGTTACTACAAATTTAAGTCACACCTTTTATTTAATGTTATTTTACAAATGTAAGTTATGTTTAAAACTTATACTATCAACTGTTAATACTACAAACTGGAGTCACATTTTTTTTAAATTAACATTTTCTAAATTTGAGTTTTATGTTTAAAACATTTCACTCATCTAGTAGTTAAAAAGTATTTAGTAGTTACAGACATAAGTTGTATCTCTAAAATAACACTTCAAATGCACGTTACTATTCCAACAGTATTTTACAAAAGTTACACTTCCAACAATAAATACTACTTTACAAATGCAAGTCATATTTCTAACAGTGAAAACATCACAAACGTAAGTCATATTTCCAACAATTAAAACATCACAAATGTAAGACATACTTTCAACAGTAAATACATCACACATGTAAGTCATACTTCCAACAATAAATACTACTTTACAAATGCAAGTCATACTTCTAACAATTAAAACATCAATGTAAGTCATACTTCTAACAATTAAAACATCAAAATGTAAGTCATACTTCTAACAATTAAAACATCAAAATGTAAGTCATACATCTAACAATTAAAACATCAAAATGTAAGTCATACTTCCAACAATTAAAACATCAAAATGTAAGTCATACATACTTCCAACAATTAAAACATTACAAATGTAAGTCATACTTCCAATTAGGGCCGAATACGAATAGCGGGACCAACAATTCGGCCGAATACGAATAGTGTAAAAAATATATTTAAAAAACAAACAAAAAAACATTCATAATGTCAAATGTACGCTGAACTTATACTTCATATAACGTAGCAAGGAATAGTCATCTTCTTCTTTAGCATTCTGAGCCCTTGAGGTTTACTGCTGCAGATATCACTCGTCTTCATTCATCTCTCTGGCTGGTCTTATCTTCACAATTTGTGACACCAGTTGTTTGCAGGTCTCAATGGACATTATCTCTCGAACTTCTTTTATGCCTGCCTCATGGTCTACCCCCATTCCTCTCTCAGGCGTTCACAGTTTTACTTCTCTGTCATCTGACATTCTTTCAATATGCCCCAACATTTTAGTCTGTTAGCTCTCTTAATGCCAGTGATTAATAGAGATTTAAACAGATTATGTTTTACGTTGTTGCTTCTCACTTTCCATTCTCCGCTGTTAGCATCTTTGATGGGTCCAAAGATTTGTCGTAAGACTGTTTTCGAAAACCTGTTATAAGTACTCATCTCTTTTATTTCTGCTTCAAGATTCAGAGCCAAATAAAACAATTGATCTTATCAACGTTTTATATATTTTGATCTTGGTGCTGCGAGACAGACACTTTGACTTCAGTAGATCTTGAAGGGCATAGTATACATTATTTCTAGATTGTATTTTAGGTTGTCTTTTTTCTCTCAGCATGTTGGAGCAGTTAAAGTTTGCACCCAAGTACTTATATGTTTCCATTCGTTTGATTTTCATATTATCGACTTGGATGTGGCCGAAGTTTATATTCTTTCCATATCTAGTTAGTATTCAGAATAGTAAACATTTAAAAACATTTTATGTTTTGCATCTTTCAGTCAGTCTGTGGTAACTAATAACTAGGAATGAAAGGATCGTAAGTATTATAACAAGTAACTAAGCTTGGAAATTGTCACTGACAGCTTAGTTAATGCAGCAAAGCTGCATTAACTTTTAACAAAACCAAAGGTTCCATATTGTTAGCATTAAGGCCGTGTATGCAGAAGAGGGTGTAAGGTAACTACTATTCGTATTCGGCCCGACCGCAACTATTCGGCCGAATACTGAAGTCAATAGGTCCACTATTCGGCCCCGAAGCGAATATTCGGTACAGCCCTACTTCCAATAGTAAAAAACCTCACAAATGTAAGCCATACTGCCAATAGTAAAAAACCTCACAAATGTAAGTCATACTTCCAATAGTAAAAAAAACTTCACACATGTAAGTCATACTTCCAACAGTTAAAAAGTCACTACAAACACATCCTAAACAGACATGAGTTCAGCGAGCAAGGAAAGCGAGAACATTCAAAACCACAATCAGCCAACAGGTATACTCACCTCTTCATATGGTACATCATTGACACATAAATGTGCGAGCTGGTCAGTAGCAGAGTGGACTAGATATCGGTTGGGCCACTCCAAAAGAAGCTTGACTACTTGGGTATGGCCTCCTTTGGCTGCTTCGATCACCATTGTTGAGCCATCCTAAATGACCACAAAAATATTTCCATTATGAAGACCATAACAAAATGTCCAACAAGGTTTGAGCCATTTTCTGGCAGATACAGAAATTATGCTGGAAAATCTGAAGTGACAGCATAGAGGATTAACATCAGCAGAATCAATCCTCCCCCAAGTGGGTTCTAGGGCACCATCTTTGAGGTAATAATAGACCCACTGCCCCCCCCCTCCCATCATGTTGTGAAAGATGAATAATTACGAGTAAGCTAAAATAGGATATGTCGGACTGAGAGGCACAGATACTGCAACCTAATGTAAAAACAAAACATAATGGGCCAATCACATATTCAACCTTTTCATCCAGTAAGAATCTTTAACCCTACCAGACCTGAGGCCCTGAACACAACTGTCCCCTATACCTGAGCTCCTGGGCATCAACGCGAAAAAACCAACATGATATACAAAAATATTAGTTACATGCAAACAAGTGACTAGAATAAGATGCAACTTGGAGACATTGTAGTAAATAGGCTTATCTAGCGCCAATATTCCACTACCAATTATCTACCAATCCACTCAGAAGGATCAGGATTGTTTCACAAAGTGAGCACCAGATGTTGCTGTTTGAGGATCACGCCCCCTTCTCTAACTATCAATCTATTTCTAGATTTATAATTTACAAGATTCTCCTCATTATTCGAGCTGAATGTGTCACTTCAACTGTGAACGTATTCTTCATGAAATTATGACTCTGCAGAGTCAGAATAAAGCAAAGTATTGATCACCTGTTGGACTGTGAAAAGCCTAGACCTACTTTACTTTCCTGTTGAAGTGCTTGGTTCATCGGCCACTTGTTTTATTGTGAATTTTCAGAATCTTTTCACCTAAATAAGTCTTTCCCAAATTCTTAAAGAAAAACATGCATCCTTAAATTCTCTGAAAACCAACTGTAAAAGAACTGGAGGAAGAGCAGAAGAAACTTGAAGTACTGGATAAAATCCAGAGGGATTAAATCCCAAAAAACCACAGGGCAGATGGGCAACCTGAAAGTAAGTAATCACCAAATACACATACAGCGAAGAATAAACTGCAAGTTTTCGCCCTTCTCAGTTTATTTTGATGCGTTTGACAGAAAAAATTCACCCTTTTTTAACAATGTCCCCATTTTGGTCGGGGTGGGGGGGGGGGGGGAGATATGTGTGTTATCACCACACCCACCCAGTCTACAAACTATTCAGTTGCAGCCGGTATCAAAGTTGTTTTACAGATGTAATGACCATGCAAATATCAAAGTTGTTATACAGACATAATGACCACTGCCCAAAGACATGTAGAAATCATTAAAAAAAGATGGGTTGACATAAACCTGAGTTAAAGCAAAACGCAGAAGAAGAAAATGACCTAAATCTTGGGGACAAATGAATGCCCAAGCCATCCGGCAATGTACACAATGATGAGTTTTTGAAGTTCTTGGGGCTTGTTATATTTGAGTATTTGCAGGTTGGACAGTGCTTCCATAGGAATCAATCGATCACCCTTTCTCTCTCTCTCTCACAAACACTAAAGACCAGCAATTCCTATCCTTCCTGTAAAAGTGGTCAGTGTGACAAAGTTCTAGATAATTACCTTGAGTTTATGGTTGCAATCTGCTCCATGCTGCAGTAGCAACTCAACCACAGCTAGATGACCCCCTGCAGAGGCTAGTGACAGGACTGTGTGGTCATTGGAGGTAGTGGCTCTGTTCACATCGGCACCTACAAGGAAGAGAATGTGCACACAGCTGTACTGTACCGTCCCTGTGTTATGTCAGAATACAAAATAACACTGCAAAGAACTGAATAACAAACACTGCAAAGAACCAAAAAATAAACTACAGCCAAACAAATAAAAAATCTTCTTCTTTGCGTTTGCTTTCGAATGCTCAGATCAGATCATCAGGTGGGTTGCTTCTATGAAGTCGCATGTCAGCTGCAGGTCCTTCATGGTTTCCTAGATTGCTCTGCACACTTTGCCCTTGAGGCCAGGTGACTTTTTGAATTGTAGGTAGGTAGGACTGCAGAATGTGCTCAGGTGTCTGTGGACCTATTTGACAGGCAAACTGTGGGGACGGTAGTCTTTGTTTTATAAATGTGGTAGCTGAGCCTAGTGTCCTGTTTGTAGATGGAAAATTGTTGTATGGTGCTTTCTGTTGAGTCTGCTGATGGGGTCTTGTGGATGTTTACCATTTGTTCTCTCCACAGTTCCTTGTATTTACCTTGATAAGTGTTCTGATTTCTGGTAAAAACAATGAATGGCTGTGTTGTTTTCCCTTTGTTGCATTTTTTGCAAGTCTGTCTGCTAACTCATTTCCTGGTTTGCCACAGTGAGCCAGGATCCACTGCAGAACGATTTGATTGTTTCTGCTAGTTTGTTTAGCTGGCGGGTCAGTTCTCTCGTTGATCCCTCTGAGTTGCCTGGAAGAAAATTTTGCTGTTAAAATGTAAAATAACACCAAACAGCAAAATAAAACTATCGCCACTGCAGAGAAGAAATATTAACTACAAAAGAGTAAAATAAAACACTTCAAAGGACGAACAAAACAAAGACTGTACTTCTGTTGCACATTACTAAACTGTTTAATTTGGTCAATGTCTTACCTTTACTGATGAGGAACTGGACAGTACACAAATGCCCAGCTCTGGCAGCCTTCATGAGCGGAGTCCTACCACCCTCTGATTCATGTTCCTGGCAAATTTAAAAAAACCGAGACATTACAACAGATTTATAAAGTGTAATAGGGGATATGGTCAACATAGCCTCAAATAGGCTCCAGCTAATGTCCTGGTAAATAAAGGCAGTCCTGTAACTGAAGCCATGGCTAAACTATCATGAGAGCATCATGTACTAGTTCTTTGATCACCGGCTGTAAGCTCCGGCATAAAGTCCTGCCTGTTGGTCCATTTGGGCTTCAGCTTTGTGCCAGGGCTTAAGTTTTGCGTGTAGACCCTTTTTTACTGACTTGTAATACTCCTAAAGGAAGCTCCCATTAGTTGACTCTTTGACGTGCTTGGGGAAAGGGGGTAGCAGTGGGTCTAGTCTCGTTTTCCCCACAATGCAGCCCCGGAAACCCACACAGGGAGCACCCTGTACAAGAGCTAGTGTGTTGGAAAGGATTGTCTCAAGCTAAGTAAAGGTTGTCTGCTAAAGCAGTCGCCAGGTTGTGTGCTAAGAACATCCAATGATCTAGGAAAATCCCTGGCCACAGAAGAAACAAACTAAAATTCCATTACATACTACTTCTTTATTCACCCTGAGAGTGTGGTTGGCAGGTTGTGTCGTGGTTTACAGTTAGGCTGTGATATCTCCACCTTTAAGAAAACCCCTAATTAGCCGCCTTTTATAACATTCTTGTTACCGGGCAGATAGGTCTTTTCTTTTCTTCTCCCAAACTGAAGCCATTCCATAATATGAGAGACAGAAATGCTAATCCCATGGCCACTTGCTCGCAGACTTCATCATTCCAATTTTTTTCTTTTTTTTTTTTTAAGTTTTGGACATAAATGCATAGTGTAAGTTTATGGAGGAGCAATTTGCGACTTTCTGTTGGTACATCTGACTAAAGGTTTTTGTGGAATAATTAGATTTCCTGATACACATAGAATTAAAATATAGGGCACTTGGATCTACAGATACGATTCATCAGAACTGCTTTTATACATTAACCCTTTCACCTCAACAAAACTACATCACTTCTGGTTGTGAAACTACCTAATATGCAGACATATTGGTCCGACTGTAGTGAAAAATGTTAATTTCAAAATAGCACTTGGGGCGGGGTTGTCTCTTTATGACCCCGCCTTTAAAAAAAAAAAGCCAGGTTGATGTTAAATTTTCCTCTACGCCTCAGTGATAGAGGTGACAGGGTCAAGGCATAAGTAACCCAATACACATTCCTTTTTTTTTAAACGCCAGGGAATGTATTGCATCTAATGCTTCACTATATTCATGTTTACTGCTTATCCCTTTTTATATCTTTGCATATTTGGAAGAAAAATCTTTCAAGCCAACACTGCAAACCGGAATATTTTAATTTTGATGCTGAAGTTTTCAACAGGCTTATTATTCTGTATTTACTTTTAAAAGGGTAGCTGGCATGTTGCGTTGTATACAGCTAGGTTTGGATATCTGCAGCATTCAGCTCAACCCATCTGATTTCAAAAATATGAAATGCTTGTTAGGAAGCCTAAAAATAAGGCTGATGTAGCAACATCCTTTGTAGCTTTTGTTGTTGACAATCAAAGAGAGACTGGCCGGCTCTGCAATTATTACAGATCGTAGAAGGTTCACCGGCCATACAAGAAGTTTTGACAACCTGGTCAGGTCTGGCAATATAAACTGTGGGTGGTGATGTACATACCAAGTTAGCTCCACATTCAAGTAAAGCTTCAGCAACATCTGTGTGTCCGTTCTCACAGGCATAAGTCAAGGCTGTGTCACCTGTTCCTGTCTGAGCCTCAACATTGGCACCTGTGAAGTTAACAGTCGTATGCCATGACACATCCTGTACTCAAAAAATGTGTTTTCATTGTTGACTAATAGTCTAGATGTGTGTGTGCGTGAGAGAAAGAGAGAGAGAGGCAGGCAGAAGAGGGAGAGAGAGAGAGAGGGAGAAAGATGGAGAGAGAGAAAGGGGAAGAGAGAGAGAGGGAGGGAAAGAGAGAGAGGGAGTAAAAGAGATAGAGGGAGGGAGAGAGAGAAATCTGTAAGAGAGAGGGGGAGGGGCTGGTGGGTGATAGTATATTAGAGAGGGTTTAGGAGAAAAAGAAAGTAGCAATTTGTGAGAGACTGGAAAGAGGGGGTGTGTATGTGTGAGAGCATGCGTGTGTGCATGTTGGGTGTGAAAGTACAAGGTCCGACAATTAAGTAATGAGACTAATTCCATACAAATTCAAATAATCAACAGTTGAAGATATAACCTGTATTTTATTCAAAGTAAGCCTCTTGTGCATTGATACAGAGAGTGGCATTATCTAACAAACAATAGAACGACCTCTGTAATTGTTCGATTGTTATGGCCCTTAAAGTCAATGTTACAGCCCTTTGGATGCCCTCAATATTGTCAAAGAAGTGTCCTTTCAATATCAGCTTTAATTTTGGGAATAGAAAATAGTCACAGTGAGACAAATCTGAGGAATAGGGTAGATGGTTGAAAACATGTATCTGTTTTTTGTAGATGGTTGAAAACACAGATTTGTTTTTGGGCCAAAAATTCCTGAACAGCTACCGCCCTTTAAGCTGGGGCATTGTCATGAAAAAAAAAAAATGAAAAAAATCACCTGGTGTTGAATACAACTTTTTTCTTGCCCAAATCTTCCACTAAAATTTTACAAATAGTTAACACCAAATTCATCTACCATCATCCTCACAGTCGAACGACGATCTTCTTGCATCCGTTCTCAGAATTTTGCAGCAAGTTCCTCATTATAAACAGAAATGTGGTGTCCAGGTCTAGCGGCATTAGTAATCATTTCCACACCACTTATGAATCCTCAGTACCAGCTGAAAATCTGTGCACGAGATAAACAATTATCCCCATAAACTTGTCGCATTAATTCAACTCTCACAGTGACGCTTTTTCTGAGTTTTAAACAAAATTTAATGTTAGCTTTTTTTTTTTTTTTTTTTTTTGCTCCATGCTGATTAAGTAACAATGCACCTCTGACAAGGTTAACAAAATTGTAGCTTGTTTGTTGTCTGTTTATTGGACGGCGATGAAAAGTCCTCAGATCATAGACGAAGGTTGCCTCTTTGGGTTCTCTATGCTGTAATTCATAGATGGCATTTTTTGTCTTGGACAAAATAAAATCAGTCTCATTAGTTAATTGTCCGACCTTGTATGTAAGAGATGACTTAACAGAGGGGAGGGAGGTAAATTTGTGGAGAGAGAATAAAGAAACACTTCTACCATTAAAAACAGAGAGAGAAGAAAGAGAGATGAGAGGGAGAGAACGAGGTGCCTTCACAACTCCTAAACCTTTGATCTTACATACTATCACACACACACCATCTCACTATTATTCTCTTACTTGTGACACCCCCCCCCCCCCCCCCCCCACCAACCCAACTTTTTCACACACTTGAACACTCATGTTCACACACCTTCTTCCAGTTACATCCAATGTGCACTAGCTTCTGTGAAAGCAGCACCCTTGTGATTTCCTCGTGTGTTTTTCTCCTACTTTGACACCCCCCCCCCCCCCCCCCCCCCCCCCCCAATCACCTTCTGGGGGCCAAAAGTTTACAGCTAACGATGCAAGCGCTATGTGGATTTCAGGCACAAGTGACACTCCTCAAGTAAAAAACCCAAAAGTTCCACACTGATACAGAGACAACCTCAAGTAAAAAGGTCAAAAGTTCCACACTGATTCAGAGACAAACATAATTTCAAATTTTATTCAAGCATTTTGAACTTTTACATCAGCCAACTGCTAAAAAAAAGTTATTCA
Organism: Candidula unifasciata; assembly: GCA_905116865.2. Taxonomy (NCBI): domain Eukaryota; kingdom Metazoa; phylum Mollusca; class Gastropoda; order Stylommatophora; family Geomitridae; genus Candidula; species Candidula unifasciata. The sequence continues at coordinate 153,353 of CAJHNH020001041.1, forward strand.
AACATGCCAACTTTGTTATTTTATCATACAAAATTGCATACCAGATTGCAATAAGAAGGATACCAGCTCTAAATGACCCTCCTGGGCGGCCTCCATCAGAGGTGTACTGCAGCCAAGCTCAATGTGGGCACCAGATCTCAGCAGGAAGTCAGCCACCTCCAGGAATCCGCCACAGCAAGCCAAGGTGAGGGCTGTCTCCTGGGTCTCTTCAGTCTGTGCATTGATATCAGCCCCTGTGGAATTCACAAGAATAATATTCAATTAAAATATCTGTCTCCATATGGCATTTTTTTTCTCGCTATTATGAAGCCCCATCCTGGTTGCCCCCCCCCCCCACCCCATCTTGGTAAGCTCTGCAAATGTTTTAGCATTAACATCAGGAAGTATTGATGCATAACAAGCTTATGATGGGCAACAGCACTTGTGCAGCCTCCACATCCATCAATTCAGCAGATCCTGTGAAATTATTTTCACAGTTTAGAAGATAATCTGCCTTCGATGCTTCAAATTCAGTTTGTTTAGATTTGGAAACTCGCTTACCAGTGGTTTCACACACCTGACCTAATGTGGACATAACATGCACATCTATGCAAAGTCCAGTAAGTACAACCCCAATGTAGGATGTGTGGCCTCTCATCAGCCAAGTGCCATCAAAGCTGACAGTAATATCTAGCACATTATTGTCATGTAGAGTGGTGCCCGACTGCTGAGCATGAACTTGCCGAACATAATTCACGGTATGAGAGAAAACCATGTCCTTCAGATCTTCTAACTTTGAATCTTATTTATTTGCTTTGTTGTAAAATGTTTTGTGATGAAGACCTAGCAGATCTGTATGTTCATAAAAATTACTGAATGCTGTGGCACCCATTCCACAAACTAATGCAGAATAAACAGACTGGCTGTTGATGGCAAAATAAACAGACACATTAAGTATCTTCCACAAACTACTTCACAACAAGAGCAGTAAACTTCAGCATGCACAGCTAATCCTTGAGTTTTCTTGCTGTCAGTTTTCAAAATAGGACCAGTATTTTTACAGTTGACATCACAACACTTTGATTTTTTCTTGAGTTTTAGAAAAATCAACCACCCCTCTGTTCTCCAGTTTTTAATGTCCATTATCATCAACAGAAACACACATGCTGCTAGAGGAGGTCATATATTCATACAGATTTCTCTTTGACTTCAGATTTTATCTGCAAGAACAGTGTCACAACTTTACCTTGAGACAGCAGGAGTGCCACCATATCCTCATGACCTTCTCTTGCTGCCTCCATCAGGGGCGTGTACCCTTCATCGTTGACCTCCTCAATGTTGGCCCCTCGCTCGATAAGGAGGCCGGCTAGTTCCAGGTGTCCTCCGCAGGCTGCTAGGGTCAGAGGTGACTCAAAACTGTCAGCGGGCATGTTAACCTGGGGACATGACAGATAGATATTGATAAAGTACACTGAAAACATGACAATTCCTTTTTACAAAAGAAGTTATGATCAATGCAAGAACAGAGCAACCATCAAGATATGCACTGAATTCTAACAATTCAAACAAGCAAAAGAATACGCATTTTCCAGGAGCATAATATCCAACAGAAAAAGGAAAGCAAAAGTAGATAATAGATGAAGTCAATAGACAATTTTACGGAACAAAAATTCAACAAGATAGAACATAGATGAAGTTACTGGACATATGTCACCACTTTTACAGAACAAACATGTATTAAGTAACACCATTTAATACAGCATTTTTAACAAACATTGTGTTTATCAACGTCAAAGGTGGACATTAATGACAACAAAAGAAAAAGCAAAATCAAAAACAATAATGAAATGTCTATGAGGTCAAATGATTCAGATATGTGACAAGAGAAGTGATTAAAGTATGAAGAGATTCTGTACCCAAGTTTCAATTCTCCTGCACAACTGTCAAGACCCCAACACACCTGGCCAAAGAGAAATCAGATGCAGTACCTGAGTACCCACATCAGGTTCCCAGACACACCTGGCCAAAGAAAAATTAGATGCAGTACCTGATTACCATCGGCTCTGTGGCTAAGTAGATGCGAACGCTTGGCAATGCCAGGATTTATCCCTGCTGCGGGCCATGCGCCTTGCGTTGGTTTCGACGGTGGTATCAAGAAAGCTGACAGCCCAGAAAGCAATGGCAAACTACTGGACATAAATTTTCCTATAAAAACCACACAACAGCCAGGGGCTGTTGGGGTTGGTTCGGCAACGTCCTGTAAAGGATACACAACTAACCTTACCTGAATACCAATGCCAGGCCACAAACAGAAACGATACGCAGTACCTGAGTACCAATACCAGGTTCCTAGACACACCTGGCCAAACAGAAATGATACGCAGTACCTGAGTACAAAAACAAGGTACCTAGACACACCTGGCCAAACAGAAATGATATGCAGTACCTGAGTACCAATACCAGGTTCCTAGACACACCTGGCCAAATTGAAACCATAAAAAAACCAGAGTACCAATACCAGGTGCCTAGACACATCTGGCCAAAAATAAATGATACACAGTACCTGAGTACCAAAACAAGGTACCTAGACACACCTGGCCAAACAGAAATGATACGCAGTACCTGAATACCAATACCAGGTACCTAGACACACCTGGCCAAACAGAAATGATATGCAGTACCTGAGTACCAATACCAGGTACCTAGACACACCTGGCCAAACAGAAATGATATGCAGTACCTGAGTACCAATACCAGGTACCTAGACACATCTGGCCAAACAGAATTGATATGCAGTACCTGAGTACCAATACCAGGTTCCCAGACACACCTGGCTAAAGAAAAATTAGATGTAATACCTGAATACCAAAACCAGGTTCCCAGACACACCTGGCTAAAGAAAAATTAGATGTAATACCTGAATACCAATACCAGGTTCCCAGACACACCTGGCTAAAGAAAAATTAGATGTAATACCTGAATACCAATACCAGGTTCCCAGACACACCTGGCTAAAGAAAAATTAGATGTAATACCTGAATACCAATACCAGGTTCCCAGACACACCTGGCTAAAGAAAAATTAGATGTAATACCTGAATACCAATACCAGGTTCCCAGACACACCTGGCTAAAGAAAAATTAGATGTAATACCTGAATACCAATACCAGGTTCCCAGACACACCTGACCAAAGAGAAATGAATAAAGTATGAGCGGATGCAGTACCTGAGCACCACTGTCCAGCAGCAAGCGTGCCACCTCCACATGCCCGTCCATGGACGCCTCCATCAGAGCTGTGTGCATCTCATCTGTCTTGTGCTCCTGGTCAGCTCCTGCCTCCAGCAAGAACTTCACCATCTCTAGGTGACCTACAATAAACAATCATCAAAACATGTAAGCAATAAACAACAAACAATCATTAAAACATGTATGCAATTAACAACAAAATCATCAAAACATGTAAGATACCACTTAGGGCACCAACATATTTAATCACATTTTCAAGTATTTCTTCACCTTCTGCATTCACTTTTATACGAGTGGTTTTAGCATGTTGCATTGTGGTTTATAGCTAGGCTGTGACATATATCAGCCCAACATATCTATTTTCCACAAAATAATTATTTTTTTCTTTAGTCCTAATGCTCATGAAGCAGAGTGATTCAACTGGCGGCCCGAGTGCCATATGTGGTCCGCGGATGCCTAGTAAGTAGCCCACGGATCATTGCCAGTTGTATTGTATCATTCATCCATCTGTACTGGGACTTGAGCCCTTTGGCCTGTGACGATCTGTATTTTCAAAATGGTGGCCCCTCAGTAAAAGTTGAATAGCCCTGCCGTAAAGTGTCACAAAAAGGAGCTAGCTGTAGTTTTCTGTCTTTTGCTAGCTGCACAGATTGTGCTAAATGTCATACTGCAGTTTCAGAAGTGTCTCTTTACTCCCTCCACCCATGTCTTTCTTGGTCGCCCACTTGCCTGCTTTTCTAATGCAGTGCGCTTTAACTGCTGGCTGATCTTGTTACATTCTGACCCAATAAAATCATTTACCAGTTCACAAGAAAACTAATGAGTCATATTTTAAAACATGTCTGGGCACAGTGGGTCTAGTTACCTGTGTTGTGACATTTTCTACCCCTTTCTTCACAAGCCTAACTAAATAATTTTTTTTAAAAACAAGCAATCAATTTTAAAAAATTCCAATGAATAAAAAAGGTAAATTAAAGATGCTAGATAAGCCAAACATTAGGAAAATGTGACAACATAACCAGAATGACTTATGCCTGTAATAAGTATGTCAAAAGTGTTACCAATCTGGATTCTCCTGAAATCAGATAAGTTGGGCCGAAAGGCACAGACATTGCAGCCTAGCTGTAAATCACATGCAAATTGTTCTTTTAAGGGTGGGCATAGCAGAAATGAGGGCTATCTTTCTGTAGGATGTCTTTCATTTAATGCTTGGGTAACGCTAAATAGCTAACCTTAACAGAAAATGTTTACAAACCAGTGTAGAATGTCGAGACAACTAAAGACAGGAAGAGGACACGGCCAGAACACCATCAGACTAGATCACGTTTAGAAAGATGTTTATATACAAGCATCTCCAGCTTAAAGGGCACGGTCTCCACACCTGAAGCTAAAGTATCACTTTTGCACTTCATTTGTTTGAAGTAATATCTGGACACTAATGTAGTTACTTCATAGCCATTTCCTTTAAGGTGGTGTATTTTGTTTACTAATGAGGTCTTGTTGCCACAACACCCTGGGTTTGTTTATTATTTTTCAGAGTAAAAGTCGAGAGAGAGAAAAAAAACATGCTCTAACCTGACACAGTCATCAACTGTCGAAAAGATCAAAAAGAGATAAAACAGACAATACATGTGTGCTGCTCTGTGGCTCAGTGGGTTAAGTGAATGACCCATGACCTACAGTACGATTTCTGCAACAGTTTATTCAAATTCGTTTTAAAACATGTTGTCGGTTTATGGGCAATGGCAAGAGAGTCACACCATGGAAGACATTGTGGCATTACAGAGTATTATTCCTAAAGTCAGCATGGACACTGCAGATAACCGCCACTGAGAAGACAGCAAAACAAAAGCTCACCTTTGTAGCAGGCCAGAGTCAATGCACTCTCCTTGAACTCATTAGAATGTGTGTTGATGCCTGCCCCATGCTCCAGAAGGATCTTTGCCACCTCTACATGGCCAGCTGAAGCGGCTTCCATCAGAGGAGTATGACCATTTTCATTGTGGATCTCCACATTGGCTCCATTCATTACCAACTCCAGAACTACATCCTTAAATCCTCCACAAGCTCCGTAATGAAGAGGTGTGTTACCTAAATATCAAACATAACATCAGAGTATAAGTATGGCATGCTAAATGGGCCTGGAAACAAACAGCAAAATACAGTGTAACCACAGATGCATGGACAGCAACCATAGTCGATTGACTCATGTGCTGAAGTTATCAGAGTAAACAAATTCATATGGTACATGATGACATGGTCTTCAAAATAAGGATTTAAGACTGCATGGCTAGTGGAGCTGCCTCAAAGCGGGCAAGTTAGGATGCTGATTTTTGTCTAAAAACAGAACGGAAAAACACTGCAACCTTAGCAAGGTTTCTAACCCAGGTCTCCCACATGACAGCCTGCCATTCCAACAATTCAGCCAGCAGTTTCTTAGAATACACATGATTGGGACCTTTCCGTCTTTCCAGATTATACTGTTATATTGCGCTATGAGGAGGCATGGGACTCGCAGGCCATCCCGATGGTAAGTGTGACCAGCAAAACCGGCCCGTGTTAAGACAAAGTCTTCTATAATTATAGCATGAGATTTCAGGACCGTTGTTCTCAACATTTGCATTTAGTCTGCTTTTTCTCAGACTCCCAGCTCTCATCCTTTCTGCAATGGTTGTTTAACCTAGGAAAAGGAAGACTGCTAAACTGACTGTCCCCAGAGAGATGGCACTTAACTCTTTCGGTTCCAGGCACATTTTATTTTAACTTATTATATCATAAGAAATTTTTAATTTATCTAATCAATATTTTTTCCCTACAATTACAAAATAAGCAGGTGATAGAAATGGTTAAAGTAGCTGTAGGTGCAGATTTAGCTGAAGTAACAACTGGCTAGGACTTTGAGTTAAAGAGATTAAAGCACATAAGCAGAAACCTACAAATGCATGGCAAGTGGCTTGGGAGTGAAAGAGGTACCATGTCAAAAGAAAAGTGTCCTGCTGATAAGTGTAGGCGGTCACATTTCACCATCTCACATGATCACAAGAATCACAGATCAGGTCAATGTGCTTGCCTTGTCCCGCCCATATGCTCAAACCATCCAGGTACTAATGTCTCCTTGATTCCACAATATTCTTTGCATTCTTCTCAAAAATCACATCACTGCTGCAAGTAAATTTATTTCAGCTTGTCTGCTTGCTATAAAAAAACTCATACACAATAAAGCTTGTTTCAGCAGCTAGCTTCCAGACGATGACACATAATTATTACCTTCAAACAAATCGGCACATCTGTGGACATTCCCACAGTGTAACAATAATCGGCTTTGAACAGAACAATGCAAAAGTATGCAGTGAAACTTACCAGCGGAGGACTGAGCGTTGATGTCGGCATGATGAAGCAGAAGCAGCCTTACAATATCTACATGGCCACCACTAGCTGCCTCCATCAGTGGAGTACAGTCTCCCTTGATGCCTCTATCTTCTACATTAGCCTTCATGGTCAGCAGGACCTGGAGATACAACCAAATGTTAGACAGCTCACGGTACAGCTAAATTCACATCTTCTTCTTTTCGTTTATCAAGCGATGTAGCTGTTTACAGCAAAGCTGCGATATTTACACCGTTTGGCCAAAACATCCAACTTTAACGAGTATTTGTTGACCGGGTTAACTCAGGACAGTTTTGTGGGACATGACAAAGCCTTTTTTTCGGGATCCTTATATGCAGGAGCCGCTACTGGAGAACCTGTCCAGGGCAACCACATGTAGACAGGTCGGTCCTCAAGAAAAGGCAAGGGCAGATCATGGATATTCCACACCATCCAAGGAGGCTTCCATAAATGCAGAGCTGACAAATGACGCTCTGGTCCCAGGCTCATCACATGGCCGCTTAACCTCACATCCACATGTTTAGCTTCTAACAGGCTTCTTTTTCTAAGCACTACTGCCTGTACATACAAATGTTGTGTTGTAGGAAGGAAGGTATTTGGGCCTGATCATGTACAGCATGCCCAGTGCAGGTTGCAATTGTATTTCTGGCCCGACCGAAACAATCCACAGCCTTACAAAGGATTCAAAACTGGGTCTGCTGCTCAGTATACTTAACTGTTCACCTCCTGCTTCTCTTCTTAGCAAAAAATGCTGTAATTCTGGCAGAAAAATGTATAGCTGTTCACCCACATTACGACTTTGGCCTTGTTCCAGGATCTGTTGCATGCAAGTTTCCCAGATTATATGCAGACAGTTGGTTCCTTGCTTTTCAGGCAGACGGACTCCCAACTTCATAGAAACAGTCGGTAAAATCTATACAGACTGGGCTCCTGATTGGGAACCTGCTTCTAGGATGGAGAGATGTAGATAGTACAGTTACCACCTATTACAAAACATGGTTAAAAGGTTAAGAGGCTTAAACACAAATCTATATTAGTTAGTCTGACTCTTGAGCCTGAGGCAGCGCTTTATGTCTGGCAGTTCGTTGCCACCTGTTTTAGATCTTGGATACTCATTAGGCCTATGGTTGAGCCCTCCCTGATGATGGTTCTATACAGGGTCTCTCTTGGTCTACCCGTTTTCTTTTCCCTTCCAAATCTCTATGTATAAACATAAGTTCCATACCTGAGCCAGCTCGTAGTACCCAGCAGAACAGGCCAATGACAGCAAGCTTTCACCTTCCTCTGAAGCATCCGCCACATTGCCTGAGCCAGATCGATGACCAATAGACTCACTCTCCCCGTTTGCATCCATGTGCATTCTGTGAGGACATCAAGCAGATAATCTCAAACACAATGCAGACTACAACACAATGTAGACTATAGAAGCCACGCCCAGTTCTATACAGGTCAACTTTAAAATGACAGTCTTCCAAATCAGTGTTCTTCAACAGGCTGTCCACAGATCAATGCCAGTTCAAAGAAATGTGCAGGTGGTCAGCCAAAAACGTAGGCCCAATCATACAGAGGCTAGAGTTGTAACAATGGGTGTTATTGCAGCGCTTTGACTCTCAGAAACAATGCTCCAACCCTTATATCAGAATTTGTGTGTAAGAAGGCTGAAGAATGGTACGCTAAAATATATATATGACAGCTGTACTGTTTCACCAGTCCTGTGACCAAATGCATCCCCCCCCTCCCCCACATGCTGTTTTGGTCTGCTCTCCCCACCTCTGACTGTTCAGTCAATGTGTAGGTATTCTAAAGATGGTTTTGAGTCCAAGAATATACTAGATTTTATGGAAACAAAAACTATTACATGCAGAGGCTTTACAGTGATTTGGAATAAAAACCACAAGTAAAATATGTTAAATGCATTAATTCTTTCGTCCCATTAATGCTTAAATTAAAAAAATCAGGGGCATGTGAGAATTTCCTTAAAAATACACTTTACACTGGTCACTAATTAACTTTAAAACCATGTATTTCCAGTTTAAATTTTTTTTTGAAATACATAAAGATAAAATTTTAATATAAAAGGGGTAATAAATAATCATGAACAGTGAAGCAATAAACAGAATACATTCTAAATACATTCCCCAGGGCCTGCAAAAATAATATGCATAAAAGTTTGCCTTCAGTGAGGTCATAAGGAAACCTAAATGCTATTTATAGTTAAAATAGATACCATATTAAACACCATACATGAGCAATTAGAGCCAATAAAAATTGAATACGCTTTCGAGAACAGGTCACTGCCGACATGGTGATTTATCAACATTTATGGGAGCTGTGCTACAACTGGAAGTGACTAGATTTAGCCTTCTCATGGTGCAAGAGGGGTGCCCAGCTGCAGGGAAAATTAAGATGTATTCAGTGATACAAGTGGGAAGCTATGAAGGGGGACAAACGGCAGTCAATCAGAGTGGACAACCAAGGTGCAGAGAGATAAGGCTGGATGCTATCAAAGCCGCTTCCTCTGTAGAAACGGCACATTGACTGATTGATCAGCCTTAGAGATTCTGATATAAATAGTAATGCTGCTAGGTCAGTTGCTTCTAAACATCAGCAAGCTTACTTTAAAAATTCTTAACGTCCATGCCGTGCGGCGTTGGTACTCATGTCTATCCACAACCTTCTGTCTCGTGTACTTTTAATCAACTGGTACAGATGATCCTCCATGCCATGATGTCAAACTGTTCAGCATCTGTCTCAAGGTCTCCCTCTTCCTCTCCTTCTCTCCAACTTTCCTACTATCACGATATACTTCGGTTTTCTCCTCATAATGTGACCAAAGAATGTAGATTGACATTTCTGATGCAGGCAATCAGTTTTTTTCGTCCGTCAGTTTCTTTCAAGACGTGCTTCATTACTCTATTTATCTGTTAAAGGAATTATCATTCATCTATAAAACTACACCTCCGCAGCTTCCAAATAAGTTTTCACTTTTTTATCAACTGTCCATAATTTACTTTCCTAAATAAATATAGGATTTATATAGCTTTTAAGAATTATCTTTCTTGTCTCAGCTGACAAAGAAAGACTGCATAAAATATTTGTTTTGTGAAATGCTGCTTTTTAAAAACAGCGGCTGTAAAATTGAGGACAATCAAAAAAGAACCATGTTGTGCCAAACAGACCCATATTGCAACATGCCTTGAGAGAGATGATGGAGTAACAAAAACGGGGGAAAAAAATTAAGATACAAGAAGACTAGGACAAACCAGTCATACAGTTTATTAAAGAGCAACAGATAGGATGGTCTGGCCATCTGGCGAAAATGTCCTGGTACCAGCTGTCCTAGAGAGCCATGCTGTTAGTAATAAAATGAATACAGACCTAAGGAAAGACCATGCAGAATACCAAATGATGGCATCAAGAACGGCCCTAAAGACATGATGAACTTATGCAACACATCAGAAAAAATACCAAAAAATCCTTAAATCTGTTCCAAACACTTCAGTAACATAAACAGAGGAGGAGAAGCAGAAGTTGCACGCAGCAAAAGGACACATACCCATCTCCAGATGGCAGTTGTCCCTGGGTGTCTCTCATACGGTGCAAAGCTTGTGCTGCTTCATCAAGGGCACTGCTTACAGATGAGGTCAGTGTGCGCAGTACCTCCGGGTCCGAGAGAGCTTTGCCATCCTTTGAAGACAATTTGCTGATTCCTGAAATTAGTAAATTTGAACAATTCAGAAAGCAGCTTACAGAGGTTTCGAAAATTTATTTATTTCCTCTCCTGTTCTCCATTTGGGCAGTTAGGACAATGTGACGTAGTTTACAGCTAGGTAGAGAATTCTGCCACTTTCTCCCAAGCCATTTAATTTCAGCAAACCAGTCATCTTTTATGAAGGGCAGTTAAGAGGTAGAGGGTCTTTTTCTCTCCGAAAATGAAGCACTGGAACCCACAAATGGAATTTTCCTATCTGACTACCATCAGTTCCTCAGTATTAGCTTGCAGCACATATTTTGTGCCTGCAGCCAACAATTATGGTTCACAACATAAGTAGCTAAAATGTATTCATTCATTCATTCAGTAGCATGTCCCTCGCGGAACCTCGCTGCCATAACAACCCTCCGGAAAACCTTCCTATCCTGAGCAAGATGTCCTGCGTCTGATACACCCATCTGAAGATCATCTGCCACATCCTGCACCCATCTTCTCCTTGGCCTTCTCTCTAGACTTCTATGACGTTTCAAGTGATCAAAATATTTCAATTTTCTTTGTTTTATTGTCTTTACTAGCCAACCCTCTTCAATATTCAGCTCTTGAAGTATGGATGCATTTGTTCTTTTCTTTACCCAAGATATTCTTAGAACCTGTCTGTAACATTTATATTCAAATGCATTTATGCGCTGTTCCGTTTGTTTAGTAAGTGTCTAGGTCTCACAGGCGTATGTTGCAATGGGAAAGATGCATGCTCTTAAAAATCTGACCTTTGTAATTCTATCTGTACAATTCCATAATTTATTCAGTTGTTTTAGTCTTTGAAGAGCAATTGATAGTCGCCGTTTAATTTCTTTCATTGTGTCACCATTGTTGGTAACCAGTGACCCAAGATATTCGAAATTTTCCACCACTTCCAATCTTTCTCATTAACATATATTTCCTTCTCCATGGCAGTTTTGTTTGTATGCATTATCTTTGTTTTTGCTATGTTAAGAAATAAGTTATGATTTTCACTATTTCTTTGGAGTGAGGTTAATAAGTTTTCTAAACCATTTTGTGATGTTGATAGTAATACTGTATCATCAACATAACGAATTTCTGGTATTTCATGACCACCGATGTTTAGGGCATCATATTGTTCCTTGTTTATATCATCTCTTACATTTCTCATTATATTTTCGGCGTACAGGTTGAACAAATACGGTGACAGCACACATCCCTGACGGACTCCTTGCTTGATGCCAAACCAGTCTGATGTCTTTCCATCTATTCTGACTATTGCTTGTTGGTCTTGATAGAGCATTTTAATGACCTGCACTATATGTGATGGAAAGCCCATATTCCTCATGATTTCCCAAAGCTTCTGATGTTGTACACAGTCAAATGCTTTTGAATAATCCACAAAACATAAGAACAGATTTACAAAAAATTCTCTAAATTGTATAATGTATATAACAGATGTTAAAATGTATATAACAGATAAATGTATAACAGCCAATAGCTGTATAATTGCTCTCTGCGGGGGTTCTGGGGTCCTGCTGGGGAAGGAGGGTTGTTATGTAGCCCCCCCCCCCCATAAAGGACAACTAATGAGGGTATTTCTTAAATTATGCCCAAGAAAAAGTGTGGGGAAGGGAGAGCGCAGGCTGCATGATTAGAAACTAACAGTTCCAGCCAATACACAATATTGAGACTTACTCAGACCTTATGACCTGTCAGCCATGTCACTTTTAAACCACAAATCATCATCCAGTACCTACCGACTGGCTCGGGTAATCATGCTTGTCCACATCTTTTAACTATATGAGTACTGTGCCATGACTATGTCCAAAAATTGTCACTTGACCTCCGTCTTCCTCTGTTGCTCCATAAATATCTCCTCTTGCCTTATGAGGTTACCCATAAATGACTGTTTCTTTCTGACCTCTGTGATACATGTTAGTGTCTTTAAACAACTGTTTTAAAGCATCCAGATCGTTCTCTTTAGCTATATTAGACATTCTTTTGTAATAAACCTACATCTCTGAGAATTTATGGAAGAAGATTATTATGGCCTGGAGAGAATGAGGCACCTGGGTGTAGCCAGAGGGTCTGGCCGGCTGACTAAACTCAGAGAAAAGGCAAGAGGGATATTTAACCAGATTGTGACTGGTACCTTCAGTATTGGAACTCTGCATTGGCCGCTGAAGATGAGGATGGAGCATGCATGGAAATGCCCCAAATGCTTGATGTCAATTCCTGATGTCAATTCTTGACTCAACTCAACTTAAATGGAAGTCTTCCCATTTGTTTTAGTTGATCAACTGTGACAGATGTGCACATCATTTTATAAAATACAACAGACAGGAGCCTCTTTGAAGATATCATTGTTCACTAATGTGGTGGTGTAGCGGCTAGATGCTCCCCTGCAGAGCGGATGGTTGAAGGTTCAGCTCCTGATGGTTCTTGAATGGGTACCAGCTGAAGTCCTGGGAAGTAAAGGTGGCCCACATCAGCCATTAAGTGACAAATGGTCTTTAAAATACAAGTCTAGCCCTAATAACTGAAGGCACAGAAGAGGGTACTTTATGAATGCAATAACAGAAAACTGAATTGCTGATTACATTTTTAAGTGATCAGACACGAGGTCTGCAAAAGACTGGAAATATTATACAATATTCTTAAAACCTAGCAGAGACAGTCTACTTACCAGCAGCTTCCAGCAAAGCTTCTAGCCTTGCCTGTGTCTGGGGGTCAACAGTCTGGATGCCCTGCCCATCAGACTCTGCAGCCAGCAAAAACTTGGAGGCCTCCAGTCCTTGCTCACTGTCATCTTCCAAGATAAATGAGTCAACCTGTGGGGGGAGAAAAGAAGAAAATGATTGCATTCAATTTATGTTCACAATTTAACACCAGATAGCTATCTGAATAATCATCAAAAATCTAACAATTTGTATTCATTGACCCAGTGCCTGTCGTCTCAAAATTCAGGCAATGACAAGTTAAATTACATGACTGTGTCAGTCTCAAAATTTGGACCATGACAAGAGAAATCACACTGACTTTGTGACAGTCATCCCAAAATTCCAACAAATAAAAGACAAACCAGCTGTTGATAATGAAACACCTCAAATATATGAAGAAAGCCTAACCAACTTAGGCTTCACCCCAGCGAGTCTATGCCCTATGTTGAAACATTATTTTACATCTTAAACTACTGAATGTGAGAACTGCCTAGCAAAGTCAAACAGTCCGGGGGTTGGTTCTCTAATGTCTTGTCCTGTAATGTTTCTCAACCTACTAACACCCGCGGCCCCCCAAAAAAAACAGGAAATCTGTTCAGCGACCCACCTGACAGCCAACAAAAGACACAAAACTGATGTATATGCCGCCACATTCAATTTGTAGGAATCATTTAGCCGCTACGTGGGTTACTGCACTTATTCCCAGTCCAGACTGGACTGCAGGTCCTGTCACTGTCAGGTGCTGATAACTGGTTTACATAGCTGAACGGGGGCCATCGTGGTGTGGCAGCCAGATACTCTACTTGCCTGCAGATCGGAGGCTGTGGGTCTTGGTGCTACCAGACTTTAGCCATATTTTGAGAAGGAAATGAACTAATGACCACAGAAAGGTGTATGGACAGAAAAAAAAAAAGAATACAACACAGGAATATTCTTGACAGCCTTTTCTCATGGTATTACGGAGTGTCAGCAAGTGAGCTAATAACTATTAAAGATCACAAGTTGAGAGGCATGAACAGAAGTCCAAAAGGCATTCGATAATGATGACGGAAACTGTTAGGGTAACAGCCAACTGTGGCTTAGTTTATAGTATCTAACTGCCACGGTTCACAGGATTCAGCACCAGTCTGATTGCCACATCAAGAGAAGATTAGGTGCTTCATTAAGAATTATCATCATCTTCTTTTTAAGTCTTCAATCTAGCAGAAAGTTCAAGATGTTTATCCACTTCTGGATTTTAGTAATGTTCCAGAATTTTAGTTTTTCATGCACATTAAATTGACACATCTGGCTTATTTATATGCAGACTGTCAGATGCTCATCTCTGAGACACACTATTACTTTAAAAGGAAACACCCCTAATTAGTTGACCTTTATGCCATGTGTGTTAGGGAACAATGGATCCCTGCCTCACAATGAGTCCCATAACCCACATGGCCAAACCACTCTGATCCAGAGGTGAGGGTATTATTAGCATCCTTGTGTGAATTCACTGTAAATAAAAGTCGTCAACTAAATAGTTATGTTAACAAATATACAATAGTCAGTAGAAGACCCACATATTGAGGAAGTGGGGATGGAACTGATAATTTCAACAACACAGATGATGCTCCCCCTTCAGAGGTACATAGTGCCAGTTGCAAAATGTCTTGCTGTACATTTTCCACTTTAGTTTAACAAATTAACTGAAGCTGGTCAGACTGACCCATGTGGGGATGTAATCACAGTAATGGCTCATTTAACACAGTTCTACAATGGAAACAATGTGCATGCAGCGCATAATTTTTCTTTAACTGCGCTAATTTTTTTTTTTAAAGAACAAATGTTTGGGTGTAAAATATGCTCCTCTCATGTATTTTTTCCCAGCTAAACCCCCATAGCTTTGTTTTGTTATTAAATAACTCCCTGTGCGGGTTCTAGAGCCCCATTGTTGGAAAAAAAAAAGAACAGTCTACTGTTTCCCTTGATGGTGTGCATCTGTCTGACAGGGTAGGAACCAACAGTCTGCACACAAATATGCCAGATCTGTTAAATGGATTTGCAAGCAAAATTTAGGTTCTGGAAAACAACTAATGGCTAGAGATTCCTGACTAGATTCCAACAAGGATATGGAAACACAGAACAGTAGAGAATGTGGTTAAAGAATAAATTGCTCTGTGACCGTATCTGGCTAGTGGGGCATAACATGATTAGCTGGACTTCAGATTTAAACTGTCTTTTACTGCACTTACAGGGTGATGTGAGCAGGGGTCATTTAAGCTTCAGAATTTTGGCTACATATATTAGTGGTCCCCATAAGCTGTGTAGGTTAAAATAATGTAATTTTAATGTAATATTGCCTCTGTCTCAATATCCTCAGAACAGGTGTTGGGAGTGTTGGACAAAGCATGAGCCTCGCAGCTCCAACAACATTCTTCTGGGATCTCTCAAAATTGCCCCCATGAAATCCAGAGGTATACATGTAACAGAATATCCACAAAGCAAGTCTCTCTTTGAGACAGGTGATAAAAAAAAAAGATCAAATTAAATTATACAAAGGCCTATTTAGTTTGCTCAAACCACTTTTACACTCAAAAGAAAAGATAGGTCAAATTTCAGAAAGCCAAAAAAAAAAGCAACTCACAAAAGAATATTTGTTTCATGTGTTAAAGAAGTCAGGTAAACTTACACCTGCAAATGTGCTTAAATTTGATATAAATGTGCTTGAAGTCTGATGTACTGTACTGAAATATGATGCACTGTGCTAAAGTCTGATGTGTTTTGCTAAAGTATGAAGTGTTGTACTGAACTTAAAGTGCGATATAACTGAAGTCTGGTGGGCTGTACTTAAAGTGTGAAATGACTGAAGTCTGGAGTGCTGTACTTGAAGTGTGATATGACTGAAGTCCGGTGTGCTGTACTTAAAGTGTGATATGCCTGAAGTCTGGTGTGCTGTATTTAAAGTATGATTTGACTGGTGTGTTGTACTTGAAGTATGACTTGACTAAAGTCTGGTGTGCTGTACTTAAAGTGTGATATGCCTGAAGTCTGGTGTGCTGTACTTAAAGTGTGATATGCTTGAAGTCTGGTGTGCTGTATTTAAAGTATGATTTGACTGGTGTGTTGTACTTGAAGTATGACTTGACTAAAGTCTGGTGTGCTGTACTTAAAGTGTGATATGCCTGAAGTCTGGTGTGCTGTACTTAAAGTATGATTTGACTGGTGTGTTGTACTTGAAGTATGACTTGACTAAAGTCTGGTGTGCTGTACTTAAAGTGTGATATGACTGAAGTCTGGTGTGCTGTACTTAAAGTGTGATATGACTGAAGTCTGGTGTGCTGTACTTAAAGTGTGATATGCCTGAAGTCTGGTGTGCTGTACTTAAAGTGTGATATGACTGAAGTCTGGTGTGCTGTACTTAAAGTATGATTTGACTGCTGTGCCGTACTCAAAGCATGATTTGACTAAAGCCTGATGTGCTTGAGTTCTGCATGCACATCTATTTTACAGATCTGATTTATTTGTGTGCAGACCGGCAGTTCCTCACCTCTCAAGCAGAGGCTGCATAATACAGTGGTGGGGGTTCTCTGAGATCAAGTGGACAGTGCAAAAGAAGAAATAGAGCATCCATACATTGACAAACTAATTCAGCAAAGGCTCTAAAGATTTTCAACACTGAAGGGGAAAACTATTAATAGCTTGCAATTGGTACTACTAGTATATCCTGCAAACAGCTCTCAATATAACCAGAAGAGATATGATCAGAAACAATGTAATCCAGAGGAAAATGGGGGTCAGCAGAAGCTCTGGATTTCATCAGAAGACAACTGGTCAAATGGTTTAGCCATATAACACGTATGTCAGCAGACAATATTACCACAGCAAGCAATGATGTACAGACCAGGTGGGAAATTAAGAAGAGGCCGACTATGCAAGCGATGGGCAGAGGGAATTACATAGTATCCAGGAATCCCAATTTGTGAAACAAAGAAATGGGATCTTTCCCATAAATTATACTTCACCTCAAAAGGTACAGCAAGATAAAAGATGAAACAGAGCATATCAGCTCTTTGTTGACACTAAGGAAGAGGAAAGACACTGTGTGGGAATTTTACGAGTGCCGGGATGTCAGTTGATTCATTCATTCAAGCGGAGGCACCCCGACTTCAAAGGAACTGCCTAACTAGTCGTCTTTCACAACATGCTTGTTAGATGGCACTGGCTCTATCCCCCTACCCACCCCAATAAGGCCCAGAACCCAAACATAAAGCATTACATTATAAGCTGATATACAATTAACCCGAACAATGTGAGGTGGTGACAAGTAGAGCCAGTCACTTCATTTCCTTGTGCTGTCACCCAGTACTTATGAAAACCTAACTTCTATTTCACAGAAACATGGGGGGGGGGGGGGGGGGGGGGGGGGTGGGGGGGGGGGGGGGGGTCGTTTTAAAGTTGAAAATTTAAAAAATGAAAGTGATAAAACAAAATGACTCTCATAATCAATATATCATTAGGAAAACTGGCAAGCAAGAGATCATAAGATTTCTTTTTCTGCATTTGTCATTAAGAGCAGCTTGTATGCTGCATTGTGGCTTACAGCTAGCCTGTGACATCTTTCAACCTAACACATCTGATTTGATACTCCTAAGTCCCCCATGTGGGTTCCGGGGCCCCATTGTGGGGAAAACAAGAACAGACCCACTGCCTCCCCAAAAGCATGTCGTAAGAGTCGACTAATTGGGGAGCTTTCTTTGAAGTCGGAGTGCATCTGCCGGAGAGGCAAGGAACCAACAGTCTGTATTCAAGAGAATGAGATCTGTAAAACTGATGCACACGCAACACTCAGGTTCTGGAGCAGGACTGCAGTTCAGTAGTGGACAAGCAACCAGAACTTTCCGCCAGAGTTTACAGCTGGTGAACGCGAAGAAGAAGAAGATACTCCTAAGTATTTGCCTTTTACGGCAGGCTTTGTGAGTAAGGGGTTTACCCCCCGCCATTTGTAGCCTCAGAAGCCACACAAGGAGGTAAATGTAAAGATACTATATAAAGAGATAAACAAACAAGCACAAGCCTTCTGACAGCAAGAGAAAAATGACAGAAGACCTACTGCAGCCAACCTTCACTGCGGAGATGGCACTTGCTCTAAATTAGTATTTATTTGGAGATTTGTTCTTTTTTAGAAGTGTTAAGGATTTCAGTGTATAACTGTACCCCATACTGGTTACAGGGCCCCATTATGCCCCCCCCCCCCCCCCATCAAGCCTGTCATAAAAGGGCCATTTCGTGGTGTTTCCTTCAAGGTCAGAGTGTATCTGCCTGAGATACAACGGACAAAAAATTACATAACAAGAGTACATTTGCAAAAGTGGATGCACAACCCAAATTGTCCACCAGAGTTTCCAGTTGGTGAGCGCTAATGACAGGATGAAATTGGGAAAAGAAAAAAGCTTACAAAAGTAACAAATAACTCTCCCGCCTCTTTCTCAATGAAATTCTTAAGCCACATTCACTGTTCTGTTGTGCTATTATATGTCACATACGGTACGCAGTCTATTCTTCTATTCTGTCCAATCACTTCGATATCATGAATGGAATCCAATTAGCATCTTTGAATCCTCTCATCAACACTTGTGTTAGGGTTTCTCTCATCAACGCCTGTGTTAGGGTTTCTCTCATCAACACCTGTGTTAGGGTTTCTCTCATCAACGCCTGTGTTAGGGTTTCTCTCATCAACGCCTGCGTTAGGGTTTCTCTCATCAACGCCTGTGTTAGGGTTTCTCTCATCAACGCTTGTGTTAGGGTTTCTCTCATCAACACCTGTGTTAGGGTTTCTCTCATCAACGCCTGTGTTAGGGTTTCTCTCATCAACGCCTGCGTTAGGGTTTCTCTCATCAACGCCTGTGTTAGGGTTTCTCTCATCAACGCTTGTGTTAGGGTTTCTCTCATCAACGCTTGTGTTAGGGTTTCTCTTATCAACGCCTGTGTTAGGGTTTCTCATCAACGCCTGTGTTAGGGTTTCTCTCATCAACGCTTGTGTTAGGGTTTCTCTCATCAACCCCTGTGTTAGGGTTTCTCTCATCAACGCCTGTGTTAGGGTTTCTCTCATTAACACCTGTGTTAGGACGCTTGTGTTAGGGTTTCTCTCATCAACGCCTGCGTTAGGGTTTCTCTCATCAACACCTGCGTTGGGGTTTCTCTCATCAACACCTGTGTTAGGGTTTCTCTCAACGCCTGTGTTAGGGTTTCTCTCATTAACACCTGTGTTAGGGTTTCTCTCATCAACACCTGTGTTAGGGTTTCTCTCAAATGTCTTTGTCTTCTAAATCCATCTATTTCCCATTTCAGTGCCTGCCTGGTGACTTTTCGTCAATGCTCAGAATGTGTTCAGTATAGCATCACCTTCTCTGCTTTATTACGTGACACTAATTATTGCCCAGATATTTCTCTATTTCCTTCACTGCTCTTAAATTTCTCAAACTTTACATTCAATACTTTTCTCAGGCATTTGTTTTTTAATGCATTTAACTTCCGTTCCATGTCTTTAGCCATATATTGTTGAGAAAGGATCAAAGAGAAGAGAAGCAGAAGGTAGACAGTGAGATAAGTATGAAGACAGCTAACTCTTCCAAGTGTACATTCACAGCAAGAAAGACAGACAACTGATGGAAGACCCGCCACAACCAAACTTCAGTGTGGAGATGGCACTTGATTTAAATCAGTATCTATCACAGGACTTTTTCTTTTTTATTACGGTACAAGGACTCCGGTGTAAGCGTCTTGTTTTCAGATGAATGAGCACAATCAAAGTATACATGTAACATGTAACAAGTTTCTCCTATCTGTGATACAAAGCTAACAGGTGATAGTAGAAGTGAAATAGAGATCAACAAGAGAATAAAAATGACTACAAATATCTACAAGAGGATGCGAAGATTACAGACAGTGAGACAAAAATACTGAACATGAGAATTGTCAAATATTAAGAGTACTCAACTCTACTGTGGGATGTGAAACTTGGACAATGAACAGGCAGCCAGAAAAACTGAGTTGTCTCAGGGTATATGGACATAAAAAATGGATTGCAGGCTATCCTCAGAATAACGGCCACACATTATGGCGGTCAAAAACACACCCTGACAGGGCCTCATTAGGCCGTAGGTTGTAAACATTCAAAAACTCGATAATGAGAAACAAAAAGAAAGGGAAAATGACGAAATCGACTATTTAGTGATAACTGAGGCCTTTATATTTGAAAATAGTGGCACAGTAGTTGCAAATAGTGCCCGAAAATCTGCTTTTTGTGACTGTGGCACCATTGAAACGTGGCTAAATATGATTGGAACAAGGCGCGTCTAGTGTCGCATTGGTAACACAGTTTTCACCGCTGTGGGTATCCCCTGCATCGCACAAGTGGCGTGGAGATCTCATAAACTAGATGGCTGGGGCTCACAAGCAAATAAATGAGGAAGCTGCATGATGCGGTAGCTGCTGCTCATGAGTCCCAGCCATCTAGTCTAGTCCCACTCCTCGAATTCTCAAAGGCTTTAACTTAGCGGTTTGTTGCATTTTGCGACATCATCGCCGGCAATTTATCATACTTTTACTGCTGTATATTCGCCAGAAAGAAGTCAGCAATTTACATATAATTGAGGCCCTGTCAGGGTGTTTTTTTGGCCGCCATAATATGTGGCCGTTATTCGGAGGATAGCTGGGTTGTATTTTGATTAACAGAATCTTAACAAAGGGTCATGTTGGACAGGGAATGAAGAGAGATTTGCTTAAAGAAATAATAAAGAGACAAATATTTCCTCCACATTAAAAGACATAACATACCTGAAAACCATTCTGGTAGGACAATTTTGAAACAAGACAGCATGAGGTAGACAATGATATAGGTGGGAGGACAACATTAACAGATGGACAAATAGCAGCCTGAGAGTGTACTACTAAGACAAGAGACAGTTTCCCATGTGGATTCTAGGGCCCTATTGTTGGGAAAACACAAAGAGACCCACTGCCTGCCCAAAAGTATGTTGTTAGAGTCGAATAGCTGGGGGCTTATTTTAAAGTCTACCTACCTGTTGACAAAAAAACCAATAGTCAGACCTGTGAAACAGATGTGTACACAGTTTTTGGAAAAGGACTAGAGTCTAGAAGTGGATGAACAACCAGAACTTTCTGCCAGTCTACAGCCAATGAACGTGAAAAAAGAAGAGTGTGTATTGGACATCCATTGCAGCCAGTCTTCAGTGTGGAGATAGCATCTGACTGACTGACTACATTCAGCATTACAGTCATTCAGTCATTATCCTTGCTGACTGGGATAGACGACCAATTTGGCTTGCCTGCTGAGGAAAATTTATGGGAAGCAAAGGTGGAAAAATGATATTTCTCTTCCACAAAGGATTGACTGAAATACACAAATCTGCCCTGAGTGGTGGAGAAAGTATTTATACCTTTTATTTACAGTATATAGAATACTGTATGGCCATTCCAAACTCAACATGTCAGTGCAATGACCAAAAGAACATTGCAACTTCCTATCTTATTTCTTAATAAATAAAGCTGGCTGTGAAGCAAGCAGATAAGGCTGTCAAAGAAACAAATATCCTTGATACAATGAATTCCAGACTGAAATAACAGCATTCTCTTAACTGGTGCCAAATGATCCAAATCGCATAAGTCACATAAAAAAAGTGCTGAAAAACTTTTCATAGTTCAGTGATTTCATTAAGTTACACAGAAGTTCATTCTTACTTATATTCAAACCACACAATTCAGAATAGTAACTGGAAATGTTCTCCAATCACAAAGAAATGTCAACTTGTCATTTTAACATCTGTGAAAGCCAGCAGTGCCACATTTAATAAGCCTCTGAATTCACATTTTAACTCTTGCAATTATTAGCCTGTTATTTGTTATATTTGATTTAAACTTGTTAAAGTTAATAAAGCCACTTCTTTATAAATAAAGAGTTAAAAAGTAAACAGTAAACAGTACAGTAGTACAGCACTAGAAGTAGAAGTTGTAAATGATGGAGGAAATGTCTAAAGAGTCTAAACAGCATACACATTTGTGCACCATCTGTGATAATTTCAGAAAAATTCATTCAGCAATGGGGGTAAAACCTGCTGTAAAACTGCGACACGCACCAGTTTTCCGTGGCTGCTGCAACTGTGTCAAATGAGAACCATTGCTGAGATCACATCACCACATGGGTCGACATGGCCTATTTCTGCTCATTTTGTTGACAACATAACGGGTCTAACGGACAAAATGTACCACCCTCAGGCAAAAAAGCCACCAATTTTTCCACTGCACAATGTATCTGCAATACTACAGATCAGTTTGAATGTCAAAATTCTTTTAAATCTCGTCGCTAACATGAAATTTCTTCCGACTAGGCGACAAACAAAAGTGCGTCTCATAGTCTGCCTGCTGGCCTCCATCGTCGAATTCGAAAATGTCCACCACCAACGTGGACTTTAAACAACTTACCGTTTGAACAGCCTTCTACTCTGGGCCAAAGCGTAATGGAATCATTCAAAATGTACATATTTTTGCTTCAATCTTACCTCGGAAGCTTCGTCGTCATCGCTTCCCGACAAATCCTGCCCAAAATTCGAGTATGGTTCCACGACTTTTCCTGAACAAGAAATGGCTGGTGCAGTATCATGATTAGGTTCGATTTCAATAGTTCTCAACTCCTCCTTAGCTTTATCGACACTCACTTCTTGCATCATTTTCATATGAATAATAAAATTTGCGAACGTAGAAACACAGTGGTCAATTTTATACAGCATAAATCATTCTCATTTGATGATGATCACATAACCACCTTGACCGCCATTACAAAAATACATTATAGAGCCCTACGGGATGTGTTGCCCGGATGGTCGTCTCTGCGCAGGTGCGATCCTGCCTCATCCAACAATGCGTTGGCCGCTTATCATCATAGAGTCTTTTATTTACTATTTACGTTCGCATTTTAGGCAATCTTAATAATTTCTTTTGCTCCTTCTTCTACTTTTTCAACATTCCCAGCTATTAAGGTTTCCTGCTACAGCTTTCATCTGCCTCCATTCATTAATGTAGTTGGCTTTCTCTTTCCAGTTCGTGACATCTCTTCACCATCGTCTTGCTCTGCCTCTTGGTCCATTTCCATTCAACTCTATGCACCCCTCGTGTGAGTCCCTAGGTCCTATTGTGGGGAACAAGAATCGACTCTCCACCCCCTATCAAACATGTCGTGAACATCGATTAAAATAAGGATGTTTCTTCGAAGTCTGAGTGCATTTACTCGAGAGGAGAGAACTTACAGTTTGCATACCAATAAGCCAAATCTGTAAATCTGATATGCACGCAAAACTAATGTTCTGGGTGGAACAAGACTAAAGTCCAGAAGTAGATGAACAACTAGAAATTTCCACTGAAGTTTACAGATGGTGAAAACCAAGAAGAAGAAGAAGAAGAAGAAGAAGAAGAAGAAGAAGAAGAAGAAGAAGAAGAGAAGAAGAAGAAGAAGAAGAACTCTTTTAGATCTGCAGGTTTTTTTTTTTTTTTGGTCCCTCTGTTTCTTGCCATTTTCGCTAGATGTTATGTTATGTGTTGTTATCACAATCGACGTTACATTGGGCATTCCCATGCTTGCTCAGTCCTCTGATGCAGCAGCCACTCCAACGTACTTCTACTAATTGTTCCCATGAGAAGCTGGTTAGATTGTCTCCTATCTTGGTCTCGAAGACCCCATAGAAGTGTTTCACCGTGCTTTACTCCCATGTTACGCAATCATGTTAGTAACAGGGATTCCTCTTACCCACTAGCCCAGTTCGTACAGCGTTGACGATATCTGCTCTGTCCGTGCTTTTTCCCGCAATCCTTAGTGAATTGCTTGCCAGTTGGTCCGCTCGCTCATTTCCCTTTAAGCCCGCATAACCCGATGTGTAGATCCAGGTGAGGCAGGTTAAGTGCGATTTTCTAGTGCGTTCTACCCATTCAGAGCACATACCGCCTGTTCCTATCTTCTAAAGAATATTCATGGAGTCTGATAAAATTACTGCCTGTGTGGCGGTTTGCTCGGATACCCATGCTAAAGCTCTAGAAGCAGCGGCTATTTCCATGGTCATGCTTGACGTGGTTGTCTGGTAAGCGCCGCTGTCCTCCTGTATTGTTTTCCCCCTTCTTTGCGCTGTGTATGCTCATGCTGACCTTGTTTCGCGCTTCACGGATCCTTCTGTGTAGATAATGATATCTTCTGGGTCTGAATGCTGATCTATTAGTTCCCTTACTTCTGGTCTACGGCCGCAGGAATTTGATCCCTGTTGTACATTTAGAATGTGATGACCACCTTATAGATGCCATGCATGTCTACTGGTGTATTCTTCCATTCTTTTCCGTGACTGATCACGTCTAGGTCACATACCTGCTGGATTAAATCCTCAGCCTTTGCCATCCAAGAGCGGCCTCTTTTGAGACGCTTTCCTTTTGTTTCGTGTATAGCTTCGTGCAGTGGGTGGTTAAACTCTACCGATACCCTCATGAACACCTTGACCTGTGAGACTTTGTATCTGCTAGTCATCGTCGGCAAACCCAGGACATAACGCATGGCGTTGCAGGAGGTGTCTTTTGTGCAGCCAAGTATGAGTCTCATGGCCTCATTTTGGACTCAGTCCAGTCTTTCTAGCTGGGTTTTGCTGACAGTGAGGAGGCTAAGACCATAGTCAATGACGCTTAATACAAGTCCTTGACAGAAAAGGAAAAGTAGGCGTTGTTCAATATCAGCTCCTGCTAGCACATTGAGTGCTGTTAGACCTTTCCTGGCTCTAAGTATGACGTTTCGCTTGATGCCCCAACCATTGCATTTTCTTTTTCCTCATGGTGCAGGTTATTGGTAGTAATTTAAACTGATTATCGTCATCATCATCAGGTGCCTTGCCGACTGGCGTGGGCGATCATGCCTCTCCACAATCTGCGATCTTCTGCATCAGTTCGTGTGCCGACACACATCCATGACATGCAACAAGACTGCCAAGAATCTTCTCTCGTTGTCTTCCTCTATCCCTCCTTCCACAGATATTTGTAGTGGTCACAACATGTTCTATTTTCCTCTTCTCCTTACATGGCGGAAAAATGATGAATGTCTCTTTCTGATATCTGTGATAAGTTGTCTTCGGGCTCCCGACTTTTTCAAAACCTCTTGGTTGCTCTTTTTGGCTGTCCAAGGTATTCTAAGCATTCTTCTGTAAAACCACATCTCTGAGGCTTCATAGCAGTACAGCGGTGGTTTCCCCTTGCCTTCCGCGAGATATATAATCAGGAAATGATAGACATTGTGGTGTTAGAAATTGAAAGAATGGGCCTCAGTTTGAATAATGGGAAGACAGAAGTAATGGTGGTATCAAAGAAACGAATTATTCCTAAGTGTGTAATAAAAGTTGATGGTGTTATTTTAGGACAGGTACATAAATTTAAGTATCTGGGCACATGGAAGACAACTTATCACAGACATCAGAAAGAGACAGTCATAATTTTTCGGCCATGTTATGAGAAGAGGGAAAATAGAACATGTTGTGACCACTGGAAAGATATGTGAAAGGAGAGAAAGAGGAAGACAACGAGAGAAGATGCTTGACAGTCTTGTTGCATGGCATGGAGGTGTGTCGGCTCGCATGATCACCCATGCCAATCGGCAAGGCACCTGATGATGATGATATCTCGCTATTCCTTCTCGCTCTTCATTTAATAATTTCGCATTATTTATAATATAAGGCATTTTAAAAAAAGATATGATTCTAGACTTGATGAGGCCCTAAACTATATAATGCTTTGAGGCCTACCATTTAAATAGGATCAGTTAAACTCAGACAACTTTGAAATATTTACGAGTTTTAAATATACTGATAGTGGAAATATGCTGTCGTTTAATTCTTATTGACAGAAATAATAAAGAATGTGTTTGCAAAATCACTGAAAATTATATCGACTAAGATGACCCAATCGGATTTCCGACAGAACAGTCAATAATAGATCAGATATTTATTTTATGGCAATTAGAACACCAAAATCGAGAATACAGAAGAGATGTACATGTTTGTTGTGAATTTTAAATAGTAATATGATAGTGTACATAGAAATAGTTTATGGAATGATATTAAAGACAATAATAAATAAGAATAAAAATAAACGCATAGTTATCTGACTGTGCGTTTTTATTAGTTTGTAAATAAAATATCGTACCCTGGTATGTGAAAAGCACTCAAATGTTGTTTACCGTGTCCAGTGGACATGTGGGTGTGAATTGCGTGGGTTTTTGTAATCGTTACAACGCAGTGGTCAATTGTGTTTAAGACCATATTTGTGAGCATAGCTCATAATGCGCGCACGAGAAAGCAACACAGTTTTGGGTGAACACTATTCACTGCTTACGCAATTAAAACTCTGTAAAAGGGTAAAGCTACACCAAAACATTCAGTTCATTGTCAAGCAGTCACGAATGGCGCCTCTATCGATACATTCAAGGGATATTGCTACTGGCCGATTGCAGACAGGAGAAAGTCAAATTCAGGTTGTCAGGCATCTAAACATGCATCAGAATACCATAAGTCGACTTTGTCATAGGTTCCAAGCCACTGGTTCAGTTGAAGACCGACATTCCAGTGGACGACCCGAGTAACAACAGCAACGGAGAATCGCTTTATTCGGATTTGTCACCTCAGAGGCAGGTTTACAAAATCCTCCTCAACTGCGCAGACATTTCCTCCAGGACGTCATGTGTCTGATCAAACTGTTCGGAACAGACTGCATGTCGCTAGATTTCGGGTACAACGACCACACCGAGGACCTGTCCTCAAGCTTCGCTATCTCCACAATCGACTTGTTTGGGCCAACCAACATCGTCCCTGGGCAAGTGACAATCAGTGGAGATGTGTCTGGTTCAGTGACGAATTCTTCTTTTTGTTGCAGCCTAATGATAGACGGCGTATGGTCTACCGCAGGCGAAGTTAAAATTTAGCTCAAAATTATGTTGACGAAGCTCTGCTGCACTGTGGTAGAGGTGTAATGGTGTGGGAAAGGATCAGTTACAACAGAAAAAGCTTGAACGCGCAACGATACTTCGATGAAATGCTTCGACTACATGTCCTTCCATTTTGGGATGCTTACAGATATCTTTTTCAACAGGACAACGGCAGACCCCATTCTGCACGGTTGACCACGCTGTTCCTGGCTGCCAAAAACATTCAAACCCTTCCATAGCCATCATGGTCTGCAGACACAAGTCCGACTGAGCACATGTAAGATAAGCTGCAAAGACTTGTTTGTCGACAAGACGTTGCTCCAGCCAATGGTCGACATCTGTTCCAAGCACTCCGGGAAGAGTGGGCAGCCATCCTACATGCCCACATCGGACATCTGATCGTATCCATGCCCAGGAGATGTCAGTCACAGATCCACGCAAGAGGAGGACACACACCACACTAACGGGTAAGCCTTACTGCTAGAAAATATCTTACCGGATGCTGAAAAAAAGATTTGTCGATCGATTGGTGGAACCCTAAGGTATTCTTGTGTGAAATTTGAGTAATTTCACTTTTTGCATTACAAAGGTGCAGAACGTCAAAATTGTAAGTATGTTTAATTCAGCAGCAATGCTGTTTTTTCTTTCTTTCTTTCTATCTTTCTTTCTATCTTTCTTTCTTTCTTTCTTTCTTTCTTTCTTTCTTTCTTTCTTTCTTTCTTTCTTTCTTTCTTTCTTTCTTTCTTTCTTTCTTTCTTTCTTTCTTTCTTTCTTTCTTTCTTTCTTTCTTTCTTTCTTTCTTTCTTTCTTTCTTTCTTCTTTCTTTCTTTTTTTTCTTTCTTTCTTTCTTTCTTTCTTTCTTTCTTTTTCTTTCTTTCTTTTTCTTTTCTTTCTTTCTTTCTTTCTTTTCTTTCTTTCTTTCTTTCTTTCTTTCTTTCTTTCTTTCTTTCTTTCTTTCTTTCTTTCTTTCTTTCTTTTTCTTTCTTTCTTTCTTTTCTTTCTTTCTTTCTTTCTTTTTCTTTCTTTCTTTTCTTTCTTTCTTTCTTTCTTTCTTTCTTTCTTTCTTTCTTTCTTTCTTTCTTTCTTTCTTTCTTTCTTTCTTTCTTTCTTTCTTTCTTTCTTTCTTTCTTTCTTCCTTCCTTCCTTCCTTCCTTCCTTCCTTCCTTCCTTCCTTCCTTCCTTCCTTCCTTCCTTCCTTCCTTCCTTCCTTCCTTCCTTCCTTCCTTCCTTCCTTCCTTCCTTCCTTCCTTCCTTCCTTCTTTCTTTCTTTCTTTCTTTCTTTCTTTCTTTCTTTCTTTCTTTCTTTCTTTCTTTCTTTCTTTCTTTCTTTCTTTCTTTCTTTCTTTCTTTCTTTCTTTTTATTTTTATTTTGACAGTAGAGTAACATATACCAGTAGAAAGTCAGACCCTTTTAAAATAGCATCTGTTTTAAAGCAAGGTGATGCTCTGCCCCCACTTCTGCTCAACTTGGCCGTGGAGAAAATTATGAGGACATTATAACAAGAGTGTACTATAGGAGAATCTTCAAGAAAACTTGAATTTGCAGATGACATTGATATCGTTGGAGAAAATGAGCTAGAGCGGTATGGGACTAGTTATCAATCAATATGAGACAGAATACATGATAATAATAAGACAGGAAAAGAATATAAACTTTGGACATATAAAAGTCGATAATATGAAAATCAAACGAACGGACAAATATAAGTACTTGGGTGCAAACTTCAACTGCTCCAACATGCTGAGAGAAGAAATACAAACTAGAGTACAATCTGGAAATAAAGTATACTGTGCCCTTCAATATCTGCTAAAGTCAAAGTTTCTGTCTCGCAACACCAAGATCACATTATATAAAACGTTGATAAGACCAGTCGTCTGATATGGCCCTGAAACCTGGAGCGCAACTAAAAGAGATGAGGCCTTATTACACATTTTCGAAATCAAAGTCCCACAAACGAATCTTTGGATGCATCAAAGATGCAAACAGCAGGGAATGGAGAGTGAGAAGCAACAACGAAATTCATAATCTGTTTAAATCATCATTGATCACTGTCATCATGACATCTAATAGGCTGAAATGGTTTGGGCATATTGAGAGAACTTCAGATGACAGAGAGGTAAAAATTGTATACATAAGGTAGTTGAATGGACGCAGACTACAAGTTTGGCATAGAAGACGATGGAGAGATAATACTGAGACAAATTTACAAACACATGGTGGTACCAGCTGGAAAATGAAGGCCAACCAGAGATGTGAATGGAGGCGGGTGATAGCAACAATGAACCTCAATGACTCGATATGTCTAGGAAGTAGAAGCAGAGATAACACAAAGGTGGAAGTGATGAATATCAAACTGTTTATTTTATTTAATATAGATATTCTACAAGAAGTTGAAATAAATCAGTCTGCGATGCTACGCAGGAAAAAAAATTAATAAAATTAGAAGATTTCTGAGAAAAGGGGTGGGGGGAGGGAGGGAAGAGAAGGAGAGATTTAACATACATTAACTCTTTTTATGCAAGGAAATGCACAGTGAATTCATTGGTTGCCCCACATTTATTCTATCTTTATCTCTGGCCAGATTTATAAAGCGGATGTGCACGCAACACCCAGGTTCTGGAACAAGACTAAAGTCCGGAGGTAAACAACTAAAACGTTCTGCAGTGAGTGCAAAGACGACAAAGATTAGCCTGGTTGCAAAACATAATAAGGCATCCACACCTTTAGGAAGAAGAAGACACAAGAGAAGAAGAAGAAGAAGAAGAGGATATCATTATTTCAGCTTTTACAGTGAAGCGTCTAGTGGTCCAACTATCGACGGACTGCTCTCACAACCAAGGTTTTTATTTTGTTTTAAATATTTATTTATTTAATTATTTTTGTTTTGTTTCTGGCGGTATGCAATTCAAGCATCTTGTGGGGTATCATTCACCCCCCCCCCCTCATCTCCCTGTGGATTCGGGGTGCCCATTGTAGGCAAAAGAAAAAAAGATCCACTGCCTTCTAAACAAGCATGTCGTAAGAGTCGACTAACTGGGGCTTTTTTAAAGTCGGAGTGCATCCGCTAGAAAGACAGTCTGCATACAAATAAGCCAGATCTGTAAAACGGATGTGCGCACAACAATCAGGTTTTGGAACAAGACTAAAGTCCAGAGGTGGACGAACAACTAGGACTTCCTGTCTTACAGTAGATCCATTGCAAACTAATAGACAATACCTATTGACTGACAACCAGGGCGAAAAATGGGTCTTAAACGATTCATTTTCAGAGACGACACCTAGTTGATTGTGGTCAATATCCATCCCGCTGCATTTACTTCCCAGGAAATTTCCAGTTAACCAGTTTATACTATGTGGACCTGAGAGTAATATGGATGACACCCCCTCCCCTCCTCCAAAGAAAACACTCTGCTTTGGCGGGGTTTCGAACACATGTCCAAGGAACAACCAACTGCACACAAATTAGTCAGTAAAACGGATGTATTCGCAAAACTGAGGCCCTGGCACAAAGCCAAAGTCCAAATGGACGAACAACCAGGCCTTGACGCCAGAGCTTAGAGCCGATGAACACAGGAAAGAAGTCTCTAACTCCCTTGCCTCAACGTCTTTGGAACGCTGTATTCCATTCAGTTCTGGTGCATGTGTTTTCCCACCCAGACCGCATCCCACGAATCAATGAGCAATCTATTTAGATGATGACGTCACCTAGTCGAGTGTGCGTATTGCGCCGAAAGGCATATATATCGCAGCCTAGCTGCAAACAGCAACCATACGTAACATCCCCCCACCCCTTTAAAGAGCCTTCGCACAAAAAAAAGATACAATCTCTCAGAACATCTAGAAAAACTAGGTCACCCGTCTTAGCCTGCCTCACATTGGATGACAAAACTTCGACAGAATCTGACTCACGAAGGGAACATAATCCAGTCAAAAAAGTGTTGCAATGTTCTACGATTAATTCCCATGAAAAAAAAAAAAAACACTGCCTGATATGAATAGACTGGATCGCAACGGTTGAACCTCGTGCAGCTTCGGGGGTCTCATTATGGGAATAGACCCACTGCCTCCACGACAAGTATGTTGTAAGAGACGACTAATTACTTCAAAGGCTTACTTCAAAGCCGGAGTGCATCTACCGGAGAGGCTAGTAACCAACAGTCTGCATACAAAGCAAGATCTATAAAAAGGATGCATAAGCAAAACTCGGGTTCTTATTCCAAAAAGATCCAGTTTCGTCCTTTTTAGGATGAAATTGTTTGTTATTTGAAGCCCCATCCTGGCTTTTGCCAGGGGCCGCAATATAGGCAGGCAATAAATATTGCCTAAAGGCTGAACGCGGTTTCTAAGACCTCTCCACGGCGATCCTCATCCACATGGTGGCACTTTGTGTCATCGGGTGTGGGGTAGAAAGTGAGTCAGTCAAAACTCGGGTCCTGGAACAAAGCCAGAGTCCAGGAATGGATGAGCAACCAGGTCTTGCCAGCATGGTTTACAGCCGGTGAACGCAAACAACAACAACAATAGATTAATGCCCACCCCCAGGCCGGATTTAGAATTCATGAGGCCCTTAAATTTATACAGCCCTGAGGCCCCTACTGTTTCAAATCACACCAGCAAATCTCAGAAGACTTTAAAATATATGAATCTTTTAAAATGTGGATGATATAAATATATTGCTATACAATTTGTGTATCTAATAAATAATAAAGAATGCGTCTGAAAAATCACAAAAATTGTTTTAAATTATCGATCATTCAGGTGCCGTCGCCACCCTAAAGGTTGACTGAAATGGATCTCCAACACGGTCTGTCTCTTGTACACTCTCTCAGACTGCTGCCTACCCATGTCTTGTCTTCATGTTGTCCTCCCACTTGTATCGTTGCACACCTCTTACTCTCTTGCTTTTGCACCCCCCCCCCCCCAGTATTGCTTTTAAAAGCATATTGCTTTTAAAAGCATATTGCTTTTAAAAGCATGTTATGTCTTTAATGTGGCGAAAGTATTTCAAGTTTCTCTCTTTTTTTTTTTTTGTATTCGAGTAATTCTCTTTTCATATGTAGCCTTTCCTGATCTTTGTATTGGACTGTCCCCCCCCCCCCCCCCCCCCCTTATGAAATCTGACCCACATACCCACGTTTCCAGGGACTCGGTTCAATTTTCTAGTTGCCTTTTCATTGTCAAAATTCCTGCACCATATAGCAGGATTGGGTATGCATAACATTTGACGTTTCTAATTTTTAAATGTGTTATCTATCTCTCTAGCTGTCAGTAATTTGCACATCTTACTAAAGACGGTTTAAGCCATTCTTATTCTCTTTTCGATTTCTGATTCACTCTTTCCATCACATGTTACTGAATAAACTATATAGGGGTTCTATATAAATAAAATTGCATTTGTAAACAAAACAAAAAATAGGAATTGATTGAGTCCCGGCAGACTATGAGAACCAGAGCTGTAGGTTAGTTAGCTTGTGCCTAAATCCAGCACTGTCTGTACGGTATAGATCAGGGGTTTTCAAACTTTTTGCGCCGCGGCACCCAATTTGAGAACCGCTGGTATAGATCGAGTGAATCAACCCCCACCCCCCCCCCCCCCCCCCCCAACCGCGATCCCCCCGCGGATCACACAACGAGCGATAAACACCCGGTGACACAAAGTGCCAGTATTCGGATAAGAATCACCCGGGCGCAAGTTCCAGAAACCCCGTTCAACCGTTGGGGTTATTTTAGCACCCCCGACAACTTAAACACTGCGTCCCAACATTCGCGTTCTACTGGTCGTATGAGTGGCTGAGTTGTCTCGAGGTATGGTTCCGCCTCGAGTCCTGGAGGTCCTGGGTTAATGCCCCGGTAAAGGGATTTTTCGCGTGGACTTCTAGTAATGTTTCCTGGTCTTTAAGTAGTAAGACCGGACGCCCGTGTGTACTGTTGCGTACGTAAAAAAATACCTTGGCAATTGTAAATAGTAAATAGTAGTCTAACGGCGCTGCCCGTGCAAAACTTGGAGTTAAAGTTAGTTAGTTAGTCGACAGATTATCCTCATTGCATGGCGAACCACTCCGTCCATATCTGCTCGGATCCCCTCCTCAGTATATCCCGCAGCGTTTAGCGGCTAACTACACCATTTCTGTGTTGGTTTATTATTCTTTTTTTTTTTTTTTTGGCTACTCGCGTAAGGTTTTTGTTTGGCGACACCTCGTTTAACCATGTTGTACGTGCAGTCTGACCATAGTTGCAGATTCACAGTTCTCAGTTGGTTTCACACAAACGCCTTAACTCTCTTAGAGCATTCAGTATATAAGCCTGGTCCATGGCTTGTCCGGCTTTCACGGTAGCCTTACCAGCAAGCCTACCAGCTTGCTAATTTCCTTGTACCCCCGCATGCCCTGGCACGAAAATGAAACTAATCTTTATCAGCCGTGAATTCTGTAGAGCCACCAACCACTGCCTTTGGACCCAGCCCTTCTCTTTCTTCCTGAGCATACTCATCGAGTCACTGAGAAAGCATGCTCCAGTGAAAGTCTGTGTCTCTAGCCATGTTACTGCTTTAGTCACAGCCATATCTCCATAGTCAGACTACTTGTAGTTACTGCAAAAGCTCCAGAATCTTCCTTCACAGCTCTCCCTCCAAACTGAGATGAGAAAGCCCACGAGCTTCTAACGTGGCGGATTACAGAACCATTTGTGTAAATGACAGCATCACCCTCTAGAGCGTTCTCGAAAATCAAGACTTGAACTTCCACTTCCACAGCAGCCGGACTCTGTTGTCGGCATTTTCTGTCTAGTTGGATGCAAACAGAAAATGATGTACAGCACTCTTAAGGCACTTGCACCCCCTACTCGCCGGGTTCTATGTCCGCAAGTGAACATACCTTTAAAAAATGTCCTCGGCTTGACCCATCTACGGTTTGCTTCTTTTTAACCTGCTGCTTTTTATCTTCTTGATTTGAGTATGTAATGGATGTTGTGTGTCCACCTTGACTGTGAGGTAGGCACGCGCTAGGGAAATTTGTATTCTGTCTTCTTCTTTTTTTGGGGTCGGGTTAACCAGCTGCAAACTCTGGCGGAAAGTTCTAACTGTTCGTCCACTTTTGGACTGCAGTCCTGTTCCAGAACCTGAGTGTTGCGTGTATATCCGTTTGACAAATCTGACTAATTTGTACGCAAACTGTTGGTTCCTTGCCTCTCAGGTATATGCACTCCGACTTCGAAGGAAGCTCCCAATTAGTCGACTCTTACGACACGCTTTTGGGTAGGCAGTGGGTCTATTCTTGTTTTCCCTATAATAGGCCCCCAGAACCCACACAAGGAGTATTCTGTCTTCCATGGTTGGGAAATCAAGAAGGTAGCGTATCGCCCTGCATGCTGTATCTCTTGTACACCCAAGTATAATGCGTATAGCCTCGTTCTGTATCTTTTCCATCCTTTCCATGTGCTTATGGCTGAGAGTCAGGATCGCCATCGCGATCGAGTTACACTGGTAACACTTACCTGGCACAGGTAATTAACCTTTAGGTCCTTTTTAGGATGAAATTTGTTGTTATTTGAAGCCCCACCCTGGCTTTTGCCAGGGGCCGCAATATAGGCAGGCCATAAATATGGCCAATTGTCTGAACGCGGTTTCTGGGACCTCTCCACGGTGATCCTCATCCACATGGTGGCACTTTGTGTCATCGGGTGTTTATCGCTTGTGTGGTGTCCTAGTGGGGTAGAAGGTCAGTCAGTCATTATCTAAAAGGCAAGGAACCAATAGTCCGCGTACATTTAAACCAGATCTATAAACCTGACGTGCATGCACAACTCAAGTGGACGAACTACTAAATATTCTGACGGAGTTTACAGCCGGTTAATGCGAAGAAGAGGCAGGTGGAAAAGGGTAATCAGCGACTTGCATAAGTAATGTATCTTTGTAGGAGTTGTATCCCTTATATTTCAATTTATTTTCTGCCTTACTATTGAAATGCCGACATTGACTGCGTGAAGACAACAAAACTGACAGATCTCGATTTTGCAGAAGATACTGTACTGCTAAAAACAGCGATGCGACGCAAAGGAAAAGATATGATGTTCTCTCTCTCTCTCTCTCTCTCTCTCTCTCTCTCTCTCTCTCTCTCTCTCTCTCTCTCTCTCTCTCTCTCTGTGTCCCCCCCCCCTCTCTCTCTCTCTCTCTTGCTGTACCACACCAGAACATAACACAAGCGATAATCACCCGGTGACACAAAGTGGCACCATGCGGATGAGGATCACCCGTGGAGAGGTCCCGGAAACCTCTTTCAGCGGTTTAGTCCATATTTCAGGTCCGGCTGTATTCAGGGCCCCCGGAAAAAGCCCAGGTGGGGCTTCAAGTAACGAAAAATTGCATCCCACAAGGGGACGACTGACGATGCTAGCAAATTAATGACATTGCCGTTTTGTTTGAATATGATGTTGTTAATATTAAAAGAAATATGCAGAAGATATTAATAACAGATCAAGCGGTTCAGGTAACGTTTTCCGGCCCATAGACAACGTTATTGGCAGTTCATTCATGATTGCTAACCTACCACACGCGCCAGTCTAACTTACAGGGGAGTCACGTTGTGTTCTGTTTTGTATAAATACCCTTTGTGTTTTACTCGTTCTCTTGAGCGGCCGGCGACATTGCATATATTCTAGCCTTCTCGGACTCAAGTACGACATGAATTTACTTCGGTTGTCATCGTTGTCAGCCGACAAGGATGGCCGACCATAAAATGTTAGCTCTGAAACCATAGGACGTAGGCTGCAGTCTCTCGTAGGACGTAGGCTGGGGTGGGGGAGGGGGAGTAGGGCCAGTTCTAGATCTTCTGTGGTCGTTAAAAGCGGTCCCATGGTGTAATCCAAAGCACGCGTCATCGCCGGTGAGAACGTCTAAGACACTACAACCTGACACCCCTGTAACAGAAAGTCCCGCGTGTGAAAGTTCAAGAAGAACGAATGAACGGCCAGTCGTGTTCTATATGGGCCGGAGATCGTTACCTGTGCCGACAAAGCATGTGTCCCTCTGGATTCTTTCCATGAAAATAACAATGGGGGGGGGGGGGGGGGGGGCAAGAAGATTTCAAAGGGGCGTCACGCAATTTAGAAATTGAGTGCCTTTGTAATCACCTGTTTTTTCTTTCAGTATATTTATAAATAAAATAATAAAATATTTAAAAAAAAATATTTACAAAGCAAAAAGCCAAGGACATATTTTTGTTTTCATAAGCATTTAAAAGTATATTAATATGATAGCCCAGAATTTAAAGTTATCTAGCCATCCCTTTGTGGGATGCAATTTTTCGTTATTTGAGGCCCTAGTCTGGCTTTTGCCAGGGGCCGCAATATAGCCCAACCATAAATATGGTCTAATGGCCGAAAGCGGTTTCCGGGACCTATCCACGGCTGATCCTTATCCACGTGGTGGAACTTTGTGTCATCGGGTGTTTATCGCTTGTGTGATGTTTTGGTGGGGTAAAAGAAGATGGATAGATAGATAGATAGATAGATAGATAGATAGATAGATAGATAGATAGATAGATAGATAGATAGATAGATAGATAGATAGATAGATAGATAGATAGATAGATAGATAGATAGATAGATAGATAGATAGATAGATAGATAGATAGATAGATAGATAGATAGATAGATAGATAGATAGATATAGATAGATAGATAGATAGATAGATAGATAGATAGATAGATAGATAGATAGATAGATAGATAGATAGATAGATAGATAGATAGATAGATAGATAGATAGATAGATAGATAGATAGATAGATAGATAGATAGATAGATAGATAGATAGATAGATAGATAGATAGATAGATAGATAGATAGATAGATAGATAGATAGATAGATAGATAGATAGATAGATAGATAGATAGATAGATAGATAGATAGATAGATTAGATAGATTAGATAGATTAGATAGATTAGATAGATAGATAGATAGATAGATAGATAGATAGACAGATAGACAGATAGACAGATAGACAGATAGATAGATAGATAGATAGATAGATAGATAGATAGATAGATAGATAGATAGATAGATAGATAGATAGATAGATAGATAGATAGATAGATAGATAGATAGATAGATTAGATAGATTAGATAGATTAGATAGATTAGATAGATAGATAGATAGATAGATAGATAGATAGATAGATAGATAGATAGATAGATAGATAGATAGATAGATAGATAGATATAGATAGATAGATAGATAGATAGATAGATAGATAGATAGATAGATAGATAGATAGATAGATAGATAGATAGATAGATAGATTAGATAGATTAGATAGATTAGATAGATTAGATAGATAGATAGATAGATAGATAGATAGATAGATAGATAGATAGATAGATAGATAGATAGATAGATAGATAGATAGATAGATAGATAGATAGATAGATAGATAGATAGATAGATAGATAGATAGATAGATAGATAGATAGATAGATAGATAGATAGATAGATAGATAGATAGATAGATAGATAGATAGATAGATAGATAGATAGATAGATAGATAGATAGATAGATAGATAGATAGATAGATAGATAGATAGATAGATAGATAGATAGATAGATTAGATAGATAGATAGATAGATAGATAGATAGATAGAAAGAAAGAATTTAGATTAAGAAGACATTCTGACCAATGCGTATCTCCAAACAGTCCATTTCCCTAGTAGCGTATTCTTCTGTCCTCCTCTTTTTAATCACATCTTGTTATTTTCGGGGGGGGGGGGGGGGGGGAAAGGGGGGGGGGGGGGGGGGTTACGGGTCGTCTTGCCATGTACTAAAGGGCGCGTGGGGGGTCTTGCCACATCGCTGGAGAAATCAAACTTCACAGACGGCCATTTTAGACACTTTGTGATGATTTGCCGTACCTTTTTTTTTACCATGGCCGGGCTCCAGCTCTAGAGAAGGTGGTTCTTTTTACTTTAAAAAAAAAAAGAGAAAAAAAAAGGCCTTACTGTAGCTATGAATTTTAACGTTTTCTAGTGTGTCCTTAATGTCTTTGTCGGTCTGTGAATGTCGATCACTCCAGCGAATTGATTTCTGATAAGGATTATTCTGTTAGGAAATGCCCAAAATCTAATCCACAAACTCTTTTAGTAATCTAGAAACGGCTGTGTGCTAGTCCACGACCGACTCGAGAATATATACAATGCTTAAGCAAGACCCACTCTTTTTATAAATACAGAAGGGCGTGGCTTAAGTCGGCCGTGGCTACTCACAGTCCAAATTTGAAGTCATCATTCCAAGAAAAACTTTGGGAATTTCCGATGGCTAAATCTCGGGTATCCCCGGGAAAATGAAATTAACTAGAAACAGTAGGTTGATCAACACAAATCAGGTCTATATCAGTGTTCGTGTTATGATCGAGAACTGCTGTTATATTCACTTGTGTTGCCTTCTGCTCTGAAGACATTGATATTTGATTGTAATTTGTAAGTATTATTTATTTCAAACTTTTATTGGTTCCAGTTTTTGATATTTCACCTTCCTGGTTTGTTTGTAGCGCTTTATAATCTTAAGTAAACAAGAGGGAATAAAAATGAAGTTTAAGGACTCGAAGCGTCTTAAAGTTTTCTGTTAATATATAAGACTTACCTGCCCATGCTGGGTATGTTTAAAAAAAAAGAAAGGAGGTGGGGGTGGGGGGATCCTGTGGAGAAATGATCAAGCGATTGCCTAACGTTCTGAAGGTCGTGGATTCGTGTCCCAGCTGCGTCGTTCAGTTCGTGAATGCAGTTTTTACAGAAACCCGCAGGCTTCATCGCCGGAGCTACACTGTTCACGCTTTGTGCGACGTTTGGAATAGAAAGCTAGCCACTCAGTAGAGAGAGAGAGAGAGAGAGAGAGAGAGAGAGAGAGAGAGAGAGGGAGAGAGAGAGAGAGGGAGAGAGAGAGATAGAGAGAGAGAGATAGAGAGAGAGATAGAGAGAGACCGAGAAGTGTGGGATAAAACCCGAGGGAGTGGAGTAGATCTTCTCGACTGTTCTTTTCTGAGATTATTTGTTTCCCCACAGCCTCCTAGTATACTCTTTTATTATAGTTAAATACAGAGCGAGTGGAATTCCTCGGAAAATATGGAGTGATGGCATTAAGAACATCCTTACAGAATTAAACATCAGTCTGAAAAGTGCTCTTGGCAAAGCTTATCAACGAATGTTAAATCTCCTTCCGACACTTCGCTGAGGTACAAGGTGGAAGAGAAAAAGATCTGTAAGCTGTTAAACTTATTTTGTAACGGTATGCAGCCATTGCTACCGTCCAGCACTGCTTTATTGAGAAACCAACACAGAACTGGTGTCGTGAACCAGTCGTATATAAATAGGTAAGAAAAATAAAGGTTCTTTAAAAGCCAGTGGCGCTTTGGGCACATGGGGCTAGAGTCATATTTTTAGGAATCCACTTGCTAAACTGGGAGCCGCTGTTTTGTGGGGGCTAGACGCCCGCTGTTGGATCAGACGGTCGTGGGTTCGGGTCTGACGGAGCTGGACTTTGTTTAAAAGTTATCTTAGCTCCAAGGTCGACCTAGCCTTAAATGCGTACCAAGTAAAGTCATGGGAAGTAAAGGTGACCGGCATGGTGATGACAACAACATCATCCATCAAATGCCGATTTGTCTATAAAATGAAAGCCTATGTTTTTACCCCTGAAGGCAGGGAAAAGGGTCCTTTACTTGTTGTAAGCGGCAGTGACATGGTACAACCAAATAGCGACTTAACCCACCAAGAGATGAAAACATTAATACAATCTAGTATCCAAGAAAGGTGGCTGGATATCCACACCAGATTTTCTCCCCAAGACTCACTTCATCGCCTCTCTAGAGAGGGACAGTGCATTGTATTCAGACTAAGGACTGGGCACAACAGATTTCGTCAACATATGTTCAAAATTTTCGGTGTAGGAAATACGGAGACGTGTCCCTGCAGCTTGGCACTCGAAAATGCTGAGCATGGGCTCCAGCACTGTCAATTGTATGCTGACAACAGAGACGCAATCTGGCCTGTTCCAACCACACTGAAGACAAAACTGTATGGTACACGAGAGGATATGGATTGCACGATAGCTTTCATAAAGGCTACCGGCCTCCTGATATAATTTTTCTGACAGAAGGATCGACGAAGAAGAAGAAGAAGTTTGCAACACTGCTCGGAAAACCCAGAAAATATGAAGCATCTTCGGGGAAACCCAGATGAACTGAAAACGTAACCACTGTGTGAATCATAGATAACGATTACGATGACTGTTTACGAACCATTCAGTTTGTGGCTTATGCGAGAGGCAGGCCGTGGTGGTGTAGAGTCTAGTAGTTCACCCGCCGACCCGAATGTTATGGGTTCGAATCTACATTTAGTCAGATTTATGTTTAAAAATCAGCTTGGCGGCCATGTAACATATAAAGTCCTGGGAAGTAAAAGCGACAGGCGGGATGCTGACCTATACAGTTTTATCTCAAACCATCCAATTACGGCCCCTGTCATTCCCTGGGTGTATTTATTCTCCTGTCCCAAGTGTCTCGTCAGTCTACTGGCAAAACATCGACCCGGCTGGTTCGAGATACTAAGCAAAGTGATTTTGTGTATTTGTGTAGTATTGTTTGATTTATGTATGTGCAGATGTAGGCTCCTTAGCCGCGACTTTCACGCTTTGTTTGTGTTTGTTGTAATGTGAAGCTTGCTGATATACTTTTCGTTCGGTTTTATTTCTTTCCTTGACCACATTTCGTGCCGACTGGTGTGAAAAAAAAACAAGAAAAAAAAAAAAAAAAAACAAGAGGCTAGCAAGCATCTTATGTCCAAACTTCTTCATCTTAAAGTCCACATCGTGTGGTGTTAACCATGTCTATTCACAACCTTCTGTCTCGTGTACTTTTAATTAACTCTGATACAGATGATCCTTCGTGGCATTACGTCAGACTGTCCAGCCTCTTCTCCCTCGGACTCCCTTTGCATATTTTCCTCTCCAACTTTCCTGCTGTCATCCACCCACCCATCCATACATCCACCCATCCCTTCCTCTGTCCATCCATCCATCAGTCTGTCTACAAAGCTTCCTACCTACCTATCTAGGTAAGCAAGATCTCACCTGTATCCCACCCCGCATCACTACGCTTCAGCATCTGCTGACCGAGAAACGCATCATATTGACTCCCCACCAATGTTACCACATCGATTCTACCCCATCAATAAATCTATAAATCATTGTCCATTCTAAACCTCGTTAATACAGACTTGTTTAACTTAAGAACACACAGTTAACAAACAAAATATTGAGCCCAGCAGGGATTATTATAATTATTGTCCACCGCTAGCACCAATGTTTTTTTTTTTTTTTTACACAAACTCGATTTTTAATCTGTCGGTTAACTAGGTTTTACTGTAACTGTATGACGTGATCCTAATCACATCACCCACCAAATGCCGTTTGGTCTATAAAATATAGGCCTAGCCCTATATACCCAATACGCCTGAAAGGCGTGAAAATTGGTAATTTTATACTAACTGTAACCATTTTTGTTTTACTCTATAAAAAGATAGCAGCCCTCTAATGGTTCCCGTCATACAGAGTCGTAGCCAAGATAAAAAAAAACATTTGGGGAAAAAGGGGGGGGGGGGGGGGGGGGGGGGGGTCACCTTAATAGTTTTCTAGGGTGCGGAGTGGAACACATTAAAGCTTAAGCCATGCTTAACTGTGCAGTAATAATAGTAACAATTTTTGTTAATAAAATAATAAACCGAATGACAGACATGTAATACTTTTTTTGAAATAATATGGAATCTATAGTTACAATTAAACAAGAGCGTTTATGAGTTATGAGTTATTGGGGTTATCTTCACGGCACTTCGGACACGCCCGTAGGTGCTCAGATTCCCCCTTTAACATATACATCAGCGTCCCGCGGTTGATAGTCCAAGTCCTATGCTGGTTGACAAGACTTTTCGTGCGCCCGGTGTACTTCTCGTGCCTGGCTGTGCCGATTTTTATTCCCAATTCTTGCACTCTTAGCAACGATGTGGAAGTAATGCTCTCGACAACAGCGTCTGTTCATGATTAGGGGAAAGCACTTACTGGAGAACATTTTGTGTGATTTCCCTTGGGTCTGAGCTACTGACTTTCTACCCCACCAGGACATCACACAAGCGATAAACACCCGACGTCACAATGTGCCACCATGTGGAAGAGGATCACCGTGGAGAGGTCCCAGAAACCGCGTTCAGCCTTCAGGTCATATTTATGGCCAGGCTATACTGCGGCCGCTGGCAAGAGCCAGAGTAGGGCTTCAAAAAACGAAACATTTCATCATAAAAAGGACAGAGAGTACAACTAATAATCCCGTGGACCGGGAATGGACCAGTTATAGGGCACTGGTCCGAAATGAAGGCAACCCATCACATAACGAATAATGACTAACTCAGCTGGGAGTCACCGTGGTGTAGTGGCTAGACGCTCGCCTGCGAATCAGAAAGTCGTGGGTACAGGTCCTGACGAAGCAGGACATTGAAACAAAAATGAACTTGGCCTCTAGGTCGATCCTGATAAAGTCATGGGAAGTAAAGGCGGCCGGTGTTAGGTTGACAACATCACCCACCGAATGCTGATCAGTTTTTAAACTATAGGTCAAATCCTATGTGCCCAGTATGCCTGAAGATGTAGAAAGGGGTCCTCTATTTTACTAACTTAAAAGCAAAAGTAAAGATCCCTTTTCCCGCCTTTAGGCACATCGGGTATATGAGAACAGCACCCATGTATTTGCAGATTAATCAGCACTAGGTGGGTAATGTGGTCAGCATCCGCCGACCGTTTTTACTTTCTCTGACAGCCATCCTGGTACCCCTTTTAGACTGGGTCGACCTGCGACGCCTCAAACCATGTTACAAATCCAAGCAGGCAGCACTGGGTTTCGATCGCGGTACGCTGGAATAACGAGTCGGACTCGCAACGCCTAAGCCACGGACGCCGCACTCTACTAACTTAGCACCTATCACATTATCTCAGGGGGTATGGTCGGTCCTCCCTGTCACAAAAATATGTATAAGATAGTTCATAAAGTACATGAGTCCAAAGTTCCGACCCAGCTGTCCTAATTATTGATTTTGACAGATATCAAGCGAATTCACCTGTTGAGGTCACTAGTCTATTCATTTGGCGCCATTTTCCGTGAAAGACAGTCCTATATTTCACGCTAAAGTGGTGACAGACTATTGATTATGCAGTTGTGCATTCCGACTGCAAGTTTTTCTTAGAACGTTGCAAGTTCTGCACTGGAGCTAATATTTACCACATAACATGTCAAGTCGATTGTCACACACAATACAAGAAGCACACACATTTATAAGGACCAACGTTAGCCACGGCATGTATGTCCGTAGGTAAAAAAAGGACCCTTTTCCACGCCTTTAGGCGTATAGGGCATATAGGGCTAGACCTATATTTTATAAACCAACGGCACAATATGGGTGATGTGGTCAGCATCACGCCGGCCGCCTCTACTTCCCAGGACTGCACCCGGTACCCACTCAATGTGAAGGTCGACCGTGCGGGGTATTGGGAAAAGTTTTCAACTAGCAATAACCACGCCTCGGTAAAAACCTCATTAGCTATGGTACTGCCACTGCGCAAAGCTATGTCCGTAGGACTGACACCTGAACAAATCACACACTCCGTTAAACCGTATACCATAGTTATACAACAGTGTCCTTAGAGTTACTAGGTAACTTGCAGTTCAACATGGGGATGGAACTGTATATACACAAGCACGGGCGTTAAGTTTTCGATTAGTTCAAAATGAGGTCACGGCTAACAAATTTACGTGGTAAGTTGTATGGCTCGTTTTGATTTCTAGGAAGACAGCTTAAAGCGGATATCTGTCGTCTGCTGTGTTGACACGGCAGTGTTGTTGTGTTGAAAGTTTGCATATGTTTACCATGTTTTTCTG
Source organism: Candidula unifasciata (assembly GCA_905116865.2). Lineage (NCBI taxonomy): Eukaryota > Metazoa > Mollusca > Gastropoda > Stylommatophora > Geomitridae > Candidula > Candidula unifasciata. The sequence goes on from CAJHNH020001041.1 coordinate 197,366, forward strand.
CCTTGTGCGACAAAGGACTATAAATGCTGATCTTACGTACTGCTTTGAACAGGTCAGTTTTATTCTTTTTTGTTTGTTTTGTATATCCCGGGCATCTAGCAGTAGTAGTTCAAATAGTGATTTTTTTTTTCGTTTACAATCTAAACAATAAATATATTTTAATGTCTTCTTCTTTTTCTTTTTCTAAGCGTTCACCGAGTGAGTGGGCGGGGAGGGGAACGAAGCCCTGTCCTCTAGAATATTTTTAAGATCACTAAGTCCACCCCACCACCACCCTAACCATGTTAGAAGTTCTTTTTAAGAATTTCCGTATACGATTCATATTAATTCTCTCATTGTTTTCTTTCATTATCATGTTGTGACGTATATGTCACATAGGGCCTGTAGTTTAATCCTGTATTCTCTTCTATCCTGTGCGATTAGTTCAAGATCATGGATGGAATCCAGTCCAACAGCTTTGGCCTCTCTCATCAACATTCGTCTTAGGGTTTCTTTTGGGCGTCCTCGGCTTCTTGATCCTTTTATTTCGAATATATTGTTATACAATGTAATAATTTACAGGCAATTAGTCATTATCATAGTGAAATACATCCCCTTACTGCTTTCCTTCATTCGTGTAGTTATGAGTGGTTGAAGTTAAACTCATCTAGAACTGCATACTGTGTGATTAACCATGGTGACTCGAAGAGCCACTATTCTATTTCAGATGTATGGTCATTAATTTTTTTTAATTTTTGTATGGTTTCAGATGCAAGACGAATTAAACACTCTTGTGGAGGCTTGAACTCATGCCCACCTGACCAACGGGTAAGTGCGCTAGTTACAGATATCTTACTGTTTTTGTGAAGTGCATGACGGCTTCCTTCTCGATGTTCTTGGGCTAATTTTCTTTGACGTCGATGCATTTTTTAGTCCTTGAGGTCATTTCTGTGACCCCGTTTGGAGAAAACAAGAAAAGACCCACTACTTCCCCCTTCCCCAGCCCCAACCCGCTAACAAGCATGTCGTATAAGGCAACTAACTAGGGTTGTTACCTTCGAAGTCGGAAAGCATCTGCCTGAGAGGCGAGGAACCAACAGTCTGCATACATACAGAAAAGTCAGATCTGTACACGCAACACAAGTTCTGGAAAAGGACTAAAGACTAGAGGTGGACGAACAACCAGAACTTTCAGTCAGAGTTTACAACCGGTGAATGCAAAGAAGAAGCAGAAGAAGAAGAAGAAGAAGAAGAAGAAGAAGAAGAAGAAGAAGAAGAAGAAGAAGAAGAAGAAGAAGAAGAAGAAGGAGAAGAAGAAGAAGGAGATTTTCTGTAACGTCCTTGAGTTATTTTCCTTCAGCATAAGCCAGTACTGATGAAGGTCTGTCTGCAGCACGAGTTGAGGTTCTAAGAGCAGCACACACATAAACTAGAAAAGAACAGTTATTTGGGAACACGTCTGGAGACTGAGAAGGATGTACGCAGCTCGGCTCTTGGACGTCGAGGTAGGCGTAAGGGGAGGAAAAAGGGTTTGGGGTGACTAACTCCTTTACAGTGTTAGGGAGCAACTTGGTTTGCGAAGTAAAGTGAGAGAACACGGATACTTGAAGCAATTAGTCGAGGCTGCAGAAAGAACCGCTTGCCTGCTCTGGCGTAGTTGGAACGAAGACGGATTGGGGAGGGGGGAAATGGGGGGGGGGGGAATTGGTGGATACCAGTTGGGCGATTGTGATTCGTAGAAACAGAATCGATGCTCTCATAAGCTCAAGTTGCGATCGATTACCCGAAGTGCCTCATGCAAGCAGTGTTATACATTTCATATTATTTCAAACGTTAATATATTTATTTGTTCAGTTTAAGAAATATTTTTTATTATTATTGTAACTGAGAATAAGGCTTAGACCCACTGAGGCTCTCCCTTGAGTGTCTTCTCTGTGACTGCACCCCTGCTCTACAGCGGTTCCCGCTTAGACATGGGCCGTTACCAAACAGAAGTCGGAAACCTCTGACCTTGCTAGAAGAGCGTGTCCTGATTATAGTATAAGGCAGTTTAAAAAAAATCATTAGAAATTCACACAAACAGAAAAGCAATGTACCACCTCTTCAGTTATTTGTGGACCAAAGTTTTCATATGAACTGCCAGAAGCAACGCCTTTCAAAACTCGTCGGGGCAGAGTTTGAAGTCACTCGATAAAAGCGTGGTAATAACCGACCACTTTGTGAGATACAGTCGGCCGTGGTATGAACAACATGAACCCCAACCCGGAAGTGGATTCAGCCATGACCGCACAGTCGTGATTTAGCGATATATCGTCTGCTTACACAGCTAGTTTATATGCTGCTCTATATTTAATGTTGGCTGCTGATGCAGCTTGATGTTGTTGACACGGTCGCCGGAAGGAGCATAAGGCCTCAGCTACTTGACGCCATAGCAGCCGGAATCTGCTGGCTCAGCCACTCTCCCTCCCCTCCCACACACATTTTCACAAGTTCCCACACCCCCCCCCCCCCCCAATTTAAAGACCACATAATTCTAGTATTCATTTGTATAAATATAAAATTAAAAAAAACTAAATTAGAAACGCATAGGCTACCTCCTGAAAGAGCATAATTTTATCACAATCTTAACATTCCCAGTCATTTTGTAGTTTAATGAATGAAATAATAAAAACTGCACACAAGAATATCTTATTAAGAGCTAGATCAATTCATTAACAGTTCTCTTACATCTGGACAGTTTTTAGGCGCGTTAGCTTGCCAGTCAATAAATTTAAAAAGTGCCATCAGATAACTGAGTTTCTTAAACCAGTATATTACTTTTGTACATTTGAACAAGGCTCAAGCACCTTGAGCATTCGTCAAAGAAAATTAATAGACGACTGACTCCCTTCCCAACCTTCGCCTTTCCTGTGTACCGGCAGCACTGGTAATGCTATTATTACGTTGTAAAACTAGGATTAAGTCTTTGGCGCTCCCTTCGATGTCTAGATAATTAGTAAAGCGTTGGGGTGACCCAGCGTCATTGGTTACAAGAGCAAACAACATGAGAATGGAAACATCAAGACGCAGAGGAAAGTCAAGAAGAACGTGGATAGATGGAGTTAACAACTTGCTGAAACTCAACAATATAACCATGCAGCAAGCTAACGATCGCTCACTAGCCCAGAAATCGATCATTAACCGTGCCTGTGATGCCTAAATGCATTAAGCAGAGAAATACGATAGATAGATTGGGGTGAGCGCTGTTTTCCTGTTGTAGGGTGGGGGGGGGGGGGGGGGGGGTGGCGTGAACCAGACCCGATATATTTTGGCTGGGTGGTTAAACTTGGCAATTTTATGTTCAGGGCTTCAAGGCTGATGCCCTCCCTGTGTCGGTCCTGGGACCTCATTGTGGGGGAAAACAAGAATAGACCCACTGCTTCTCCAACAAACATGTCGTGTCGTAGAAGATTAAATGAAAGCATCCTTTGGAGTCGAAGTACATCTGCCTGAGAGGCAAGGAGCCAACAGTCTGCATACAAATAAGTCGGATGTGTGACACGGATTTTACATGCAACATTCAGGTTCTGGACCAAGACTAAATTCCAGACGTGGACGAACACCCAGGAATTTACAGCCGATGAACGTGAAGAACAATAAGACTGATGTCTGTGCTACGACTCCCATCGCCATCATGTTCTCTGCTCAGCGACGTAGGCGTCCATGTCTCACCAAAAATCTCGGTTCTTGGTTTTTTGAATCAGTTCCACAAGGCCACCATAGTTGTTTGAATTTTATATTTCACGTTTTACTATTTTTCAAGATGGAGGATAGGCATGTCTACTGTTTTTAGTCGTGGCAAATATTTGCTTCTGACAGTTGTATGTTCTTCTACATGTAGACTTTAAAAAAAATATTGTTTCGTCGCCAAGCTACTGAGCTGAGTGCATGGCGCGACACGGTGAGCTGGGTATTCGAAGTTATTCGACTGTGGCAAATGTGTTGTTGTGAACTGCAGATTCAGTAAATGACAAATAACTTGTTGCCACAGAAACGCTAGTGCCTTGTGTGATTAAATGAGTGTGAAACTACTGATCTGTTTGTAACTGCTATCATCGATGATGAACTGCCTTTCTAGTGTCGGACTGTTTGTGGTAGCACTCCTGATGGTGATCTTATGCATTTATTGCGCATGTATACTATTGGATATGCTAAGACTTGAGTCTGTGTCACTTTTCCCCACAAGGGACAGGGATCGAGGTTCTGTTTAGTTATCGCTGACACAGGGGCGGAGCAACCATGGAGTTGTCCAGTGGCCCAGGATGCTGTTAAGGCGGAAAACAGGGGAAAAGGTGGGGGGGGGGCGCCTGAGCATGAGATTTTAGAGCTTCATGGCTAGTGCAGTCGCCACGGACTGTGCAGTTTAGGATTTCATTTGTGCCCCCCCCCCCTCACCCTCAAGCCATCACCTTACCAAGGTTTTGAACTCGGGACTCCCGAATGAGAATCAAACATTCTAAACCCCTCCGCCCCTTAGTAGCTGGTGTCAAAACCACCATCAATCTTGACCTGAAATTGACCTAAAACGAGCTTATAGTTAACAGCACGACCCCTTATTAACAGCACGACCCCTTTTAGCTAACAGCATGACCCCTTATAGTTAACAGCATGACCCTTATTGTTGACAGCAGGGTTTCTGGCGGTACGCAACGGTAGACTGTCTGCTCTACTCAAGGAATGACCAGGAATGCCTCGTAGCGTCAGCGCAGAAAGAGAACTCTGGAACCGGTCTTTCTGTTCGTTTAGTACATTGTACTTTTCAGTGTCTCCGATAGTTCCGTAATGCATATTTTGCGCGGCTGACCTCTGGTCTGTTACTGATGAATCCGTATAAGACTGCTCTTTGTTTTGCCCTCTTTTATGCCAATCTTGTTACATAGCAAAACCATTTGATCTATTGTCTATCGAGAAAATTCGATATTAGCCATACCATTTGATCTGCTGTCTACCGCTAAAATTCGATAATGGCAAAACCACTTAATCTGTTGTCTATCGATGAAATTCGATATTAGCCACACCATTTGATCTGTTGTCTACCGATAAAATCCGATAATGGCTAAACCATTTGATCTGTTGTCTACCGATACAGTCCAGTACTGGTTCTGTGCCGACTCTCCTTACCGTGAGATCTGTTCATTTTTTCTATGAAAACTAAATAAACCACTGTCGGTAGACAGTACCATACCTTTTTATTTCAAGCACTTTTTTTTTTTTCAGTGCTACTATAATAGACACACTTGTAGTGGGTACTGGCACCCTCCCCCCTTTCCCCTCACGAAAAAGTTGTCTATGTGTGCGTCTCTGTGTTTGAATGTCTTGCATCTGGCATATATACACGGCTGTTTTCTGGCGGCACGAAGAACCGACACCCTTTTAAGGCAAATTCTGTTTCTGCAATAGATAATTTTGTCGTCCCTTTGGGTGATGCAATTTTTCGTTATTTGAAGCCCAACTCTGGCTCTTGTCAGTGGCCGCAATATAGACCGACCATAAATATGGTCTAATGGCTGAACGCGGTTTCTGGGACCTCTCTACGGGTGATCCTCATCCACATGGTGGCACTTTGTGTCATCGGGTGTTTATCGCTTGTGTGATGTCCTAGTGGGGTAAAAGAAGACAGATAGGTTGCAATCAACACTGTAATTAGTAATGACACCTATTAAAATACATTTTGCGTTGATTACCATCACTTTTTTTTTTAACAGAAAAGGTTCGTTGTAAACAGCAATACGTTATAAAGCAGTAACTCTCATTCTTGGTTTTGGTGCTTGCAGTGCTGTCATGGAGGATAAACAGGAAAACGAAGAACTCAGAATGTCAAGGCCGCGCAAAGGTCATATGAAAGCCAAGAACAGGAGAACGAGAACGCTTACAGGTTGGTTAGTTTTTTGTCTGATGTCTGTGTATTGTCTATTTTTTTAAAATTAGGTATCCTGTTCACTATTACCTTCTTCATGCGGTCAACTTCCTGTGTTCACTTACCTCTTCATGCGATCAACTTCCTAGGTTCACTTCCCCTTCTTCATGCGGTCGAACTTCCTGTGTTCAACTTCCACTCTTCATGCGGTCAACTTCCTGTGTTCACTTACCTTTTTCATGTGGTCAACTTCCTGTGTTCACTTTACCTTCTTCATGCGGTCAGCTTCCTGTGTTCACTTACCATCTTACTGTGATCAACTTCCTAGGTTCACTTACCTTCTTCATGCAATCATTTTCCTGTTCACTTACTTTCTTCATGCGGTCAGCTTCCTGTGTTCACTTACCTTCTTCATGAGGTCAACTTCCTGTGTTCACTTACCTTCTTCATGCAATCATTTTCCTGTTCACTTACCTTCTTCATGCGGTCAACTTCCTGTGTTCACTTACCTTCTTCATGCGGTCAACTTCTTGTGTTCACTTACCTTCTTCATGCGGTCAACTTCCTGTGTTCACTTACCTTCTTCATGCGATCAACTTCCTGTGTTTGCTTACCTTTTTCATGCAATCAAGAGAGAGAGAGAGAGAGAAAGAGAGACTAAAGATCAAATCCGTGGATTTTTTCGAAACATACAGACAAAAAAAACCCCCCAGAGAATAGTCTATTATGGATTTAGGTTTCAGCTCAAAAACACACACATGGAGAACGGAGCTGGAGAGTGAAGTTAAAAAAGAAATGGAGGACATGAAGGGGGAGGGTGGGGGGAGCTTACATGCGAATAGCAAAGGACAGAACACTTGGAGTGAAATGGTCGAGGGCTTTATGCTCCACAGGGGTTAGAAAGACAGAAGGACAGAAAGAAATAGGCTGCAGCTTAAGGCCTCACATATGCAAGGTCCTTCTGAAAAAGTCATTTTTTTCTTATTTTTTTAAGAGCGCAATTTTCTGTCAAAATATTTTAAATGCAAATTTATTTTCATGTATTTAAACATATATTTGAACAATGTGGGTATGAACCTCATAAAAGAACTGAGGCACTCTGCGGAGTATGTCAATCAGAATAAGCCTGATTTAACACAAAGAAATGTATCAAATCATCTTAAAAGACAAGATGTGGTTGTTTTTTCCCTGGGTCTAATAATAACACATTTTCACAGCTAAAAAGAATAAAAACTGTATGTATGTATGTATGTAAGTGTCGGCTCTGTGGCTAAGTCGATGTGAACGCTTCGTAATGCCGGGATGCCGGGTTCGATCCCAGCTGCGGGCCATGCGCCTTGCGTTGGTTTCAACAGTGGTTTCAAAGAAGCTGACAGTCCAGAAAGCAATGTCAAACTACTGGACGTAAATTTGCCTAGAAAAACCACACAACAGCAAGGGGCTGTTGGGGTTGGTTCTGCAACGTCCTGTAAAGGATACGCAACTAACCTATGCATTCAAGTTGTACCCCACCAGGGCATCACACAAAGCGATAAGCACCCGGGGACACAAAGTACCACCAGGCAGATGAGAATCACCCATCCAAAGGTCCCGGAAACCCAGTTCAGCCGTTAGGCCATATTTATGGCACCCGGCAAAAGTCAGAGTGAGGCTTCAAATAACGAAAAATTTCCTCCCACATGAGCTGACAGCAACTGTGTCTGAAGACAAATTGCCTGCACTTGGCTTCATGTGTACAGACAGCGACTGTGTCTGAAGACAAATTGCCTGCACATGGCTTCATGTGTACAGACAGCGACTGTGTCTGAAGACAAATTGCCTGCACATGGCTTCATGTGTACAGACAGTGACTGTTTGAAGGGCAAAATTTCCCGCACTTGGCCAGGG